>VZSZ01008539.1:284241-318422 GCA_013398815.1 Ibidorhyncha struthersii
TGCAATGAGAAGCAATAGGATATAAAATGCAGAGTCTCATTCCCAAACCCATAAGTTAATCATGTACCTTCTGCTGTTGCTGCTGTTCCTGCTGCCAGCACTGTGAGCAGCTCCAGTGCTTCTATAGCAACAACTACTTCCAACTGTGCAATACTTGCAAGTAATTTAGGTGCATAAGACAACAACTTTTTAGTGAGAACTGCATGTTATATACTTCAAACATAACATTTGTCAATAAACTCTGAGCCCGCCTCCGATTATAGTTCTTCTGTATCTTTCCCAGCCCCCTCACCACACTTTCCTGGGCAATATTAGTTTGCAAGAAAATTTTCATAGCAAAACAAACCCTACCCTAACACCAAATATAAGCAAAACAAAATACACAGAAATTTAGCAGCCAAAAAAGCATTCCAGACAGTTACTGCCAGGTAAGCATAGATATCAAGGTCGAGTGACCATTATAAGCAAACCCAAAGCATCTGGAGCATTTCTCCTTTGCTCGGGAATTGGCCCTTGGATTATGCAGGGAGCACGTTTCAACTCTTTGGAGTCCTAAAAACATTTCTCTAGCTGCCAGAGCAGTAATCTAAATCCCAAAACTCTCTCGGCCAATCCGGGATGTTTGTTTACTGTCTGTCATCCAGAAAAGAAGTATAGGCAGGTACAGATAGAAACATACTTGAACTGACCTTTTCTGACTGCTAAAGATTACCTCAAGTCATGAAAGGAACATGGGGCATAATGGGATAATGTAGGTCCATTATGCATTTGGACGTGATAATGTGATTCATTTATTTACTCAGTTCAGTGCCTGGGTTTTCCGCCAGTATAACGTATCAAGATTTGAAAAAAAAAAAGTGTATATTAAAGGAGCATAAAGCTGTATCAAACAATAATATTTACTGGACTTGGAATACATCACACACACAAACACTTCAGTGTAGTGCTTCTGTAAACTCCTGTAAATTGTAGCTTCCTCTACAAAGATCAATGAATGTAAAGATGTCACACAGCATTTCCAGAGGTACGAGCTGCTGTGGTATTCAGTGGGGATGTCACCTAATGCTGTCACCTAAAGTCTGGACTTAGCAGGAACTTCTGCTCACAAGGAGGAAATTTGAAGCAATAAGTACAGTAAATTACTGAAATACAGTTCAGACTATGAAAAGAGCCCAGTTCCTGATGGTCCCAGATGTGTTTTGTGCTCAGGTTTACCCTTATACTATATGTAATCATACCAGCAGAGCTCATACACTTGTATACATTTATGGGCCCAGCACAGTATTCATTCTCCAAGTTTTGCTAAAGTACATGGATTCCTATCCACATTGATAAAATTAACACAGAAGTGCATGCAACAGAAAATCCTCCTAAATTAAAATTCAAATTCTTGTGTTTCTTTATCGCTCTGGCAATATGGCTGAAAAATCAGAGAAAGATTTTAAACAGTGTGAAAGTGGCATCTTCATGTTTATTTGTCTTTTGCCAAATACACTTCTCAATGTAGCAGCCTATAAAAAGACTCATATCTGTTTTTCTGACAATGAGACAATGTCACATTCAAACACTTCATCCCTCGTCTATAGTAAGGAAGGAAAAGGGCCAAATTTCGTCTTCTGGCCAATAGAGGGCAGCTTGTTTCCTTCCAAAAACGGACCCATTCTGCGTTTATGGACCCATTTGGCAAGGCACCTGCGGAAAATCCTTTTATCACCAGTTTTGACTTCACCATCCCCACCCGTTCTCCTGAATTGGTTTGCAAGAGACTAAGACATGGCTTACCCACCACATCTCAGATCACACACCTAACAAGAAACAAAGGTGCAGCTCCAGGGCTAGAAGATTAGAAAAGCACAGGCTGCCTCAGTAAGCAAAAGACAGAGGCCCGGCTGCCATCAGTTTGTAAGATGTCTACGTTGCAGTATGAGGAGTTTCCTGCTGTCAACGATCCCATGCTTAGCCCTGGAAAACAGTGAGTGAAATCATAAACTTTCTGTATAACCTGAATAAAATTGAGATGTGAATGAAACATCTCTCTGCCTCAGTGGTACCATGGGGACAAAACCTGAAGATTCTTAAATTCTCATTTGCGACCTACAAATCCTATTGTGCCCAGCATGCAGGCAAGGTTGGGGAAGCAGATCTTATTAACCCAGATGCTAAGCAAGACAGTGCTTTAACTGAGGCTGGCATTTGACAGAAGGTAAAGATCTTGTAAGCAACTGACAACAAATACAAGAAAGGATAACCAAATCTGTGTTCCAGCACCAGTCTTTTGGGAAAGCCTAATGAAGATGATTGTTAACTGTACTTCTCTGTCTTGACACTGTTAACCTCTGGAGAGTGATTAAATATACAGATTCCACCTTTTGTTGGAGTCACTTGGCACTGTGTGTGAAGGGATCACAGTTTGTTGCTAGGTGGTTCCACCGATATTAAAGTCTGAGGGTTTTGTTCAGCTCTCAATTTTTCACCTTCTGTTCTTGGCACAGCCAAGTGTCTGCTTAAAATTTGTTTTCCACCACAACACTTCTAAGCTTTTCTTCCCACTGCTGCTCACAGCCCTTGGATTCTCATCCCCATACATACTCCTCTCTCATCAGAAGCCTCTACTGGCTAAATGTTTGGGTTCATCATTCTTCCTACCCTAAAACTGAAGGAAGACATGAAATGTACTTCCCTCCTCTGGGGGACTCATTGTGTCCTGCTAAATCATTCATATCAGGAGCTGTTTATCTGTGTGCCTGAGAAAAGCACTTCTCCAGATCAAATGCTATGTCTTTTTGGACTAGTACCCTCCAAACAGACATGAAAGCAGACAGACACGATGCTCCCACTTTGTTCTGTTAACCTGCTCCCTCACCCATTTCAAAGTATGCAAGTAAAACATTGTTCTACTCCACCAATAAATTCAGCATCATACTTTCTGGAACAAAGTTAAACCATTTCTTACAAAGATCTCTTCATCCTCCCCCTTTCTTTTGGGTTTTTGTTTGTTTGGTTGGTTTTTTGTTGGGTTGTTGGTGGTGGTGGGTTTTTTTGCCAAATACCCTTCTCTGGCTTCTTGACTGTCAAGATACACTTTTCTTCAAGAAAAAAATAAACTTATATGTCATGTCTCTGTAGTACTCTTAGTGTATGTACACGTACACTAAAGCCTAGCTTGGGAACACAATACGTAGCATCATAATTTTCAATAGTGATTTGAAGACATAAAGACCCCCCAGACAATTCCAAACTACATGCAGAATATCAACATGATAGACAAAAGAAGAAATCTCAAAGTGCCAAGAAAGCATATTTAATAGATTTTTTGGGGAAAAAAATTAATTACTTTAGTCTCTTACTGAATGATTTGGCCCTGAAAGTATTTCGCACACCACTAGAGAAACACCGAGGAGATTCAAAAGACTGTGACAAAGAATGAAAACAACAAGTGTCATGCTTCATAAAAGACCAGATATTTGGTTCAAATATAAATTATTATAACATCAACTAAGGCAATCCCAAATGTTCAGAAATCATAGAACCAGTTACAAAAGAATGATATTTCGACTAGTTATGGAAATCTTTTTTAATGATCATGTATTGTATTTCTTTTTTATTTGTGTGCAGCCTTTGTATCTTTAGGGTACACTCTGCTTACACAGTCGTACTTCTCTGCAGACTGAAATGAAAAACAGAAACAGTTTATTGATGATGCAGTCACAATGTTATACTGGCATACTTGGAAAAACAGAAGAAAAATGGGAAGAATAAATTTGCTTATTTAATCACCGGATACCATCAGCTGAGACTTTAATCAAGATACCAAAATAAAACTGTAGAAAGTAGCAAGCACTTACTAGGTTGAGCTGGCTGTATTATAAAAAGAGTATGACAAATGTGCTACCATATGCCTAATCACAGAATGACAGGGCTTGGAAGGGACTTTCAGAGATCATCTACTCCAAGCCCCCTGCCAAAGCAGGTTCACCTACAGCAGGTTGCACAGGATTACATCCAGGTGAGTTTTGAATATCTCCAGAGAAGGAGACTCCACAACCTCTCTGGGCAGCCTGTTCCAGTGCTCTGTAAGGAAGTTTTTCCTCATGTTCAGATGGAACTTCCTGTGGTCCCATTTGTGCCCATTGCCTCTTGTCCTGTCACTGGGCACCACTGAAAAGAGTCTGGCCCCATCCTCTTGACACCCGTCCTTTAGATCTTTAGAAGCATTGATGAGATGCCCTCTCAGTCTTCTCTTCTCCAGGCCAAACAGACCCAGGTCCCTCAGCCTTTCCTCATAAGAGAGATGCTCCAGTCCCTTAACATCTTCGTAGCCCTCAGCTGGACTCTCTCCAGTAGTTCCTTGTCTTTCTTCAACTGGGGAGCCCAGAACTGGATACAGTACTCCGTATGTGGCCTCACCAGGGCAGAGTAGAGGTGGAGGATGACCTCCCTCGACCTGCTGGCCACACTCTTTTTTAATGCACTCTAGGATGCCATTGGCCTTCTTGGCCACAAGGGCACATTGCTGGCTCATGGGCAACTTCTTGTCTGCCAGGACTCCAACGTCCTACTCCGCAGAGCTGTTTTGCAGCAGACCAGCCTCTAACCTGGACTGGTGCATGGGGTTATTCCTCCCTAGGTGCAGGACCCTACACTTGCTTTTCTTGAACTTCATCAGTTTCCTCTCTGCCCAACTCTCTAGCATGTCCAGGTCTCAATGGATGGCAGCACAGCCTTCTGGTGTGTCGGCCACTCCTCCCAGTTTTGTGTCATCAGCAAATTTGCTGAGGGTCCACTCTGTCCCCTCATTCAGGTCACTGATGAATATGTTGAACAAGGCTGGATTCAGTACTGACCCCTGGGGAACACCGCTAGTTACAGGCCTCCAACTGGACTCTGTGCCTCTGAACCCTCTGAGCTCTGCCGTTCAGCCAGTTCTCATTCCACCTCAGGGTCCACTCATCTAATCCACACTTCCTAAGCTTACCTATAAAGATGTTATGGGAGACAGTGTCAAAAGCCTTGCTGATGTTGAGGTAGTCAACATCCACTGCTCTCCCTGATTGTCTGCCTGAGAGAGGGACAGATGCAGAGCTGGCCTATTGGGAGAGACTTTGCCCACAGAGAACAGCACCCTCCCAGCATCATATTGGTGCCCAGTAAAAGCTGTGGCTTTAGCCTGCATCCTGCTCTCTAACCCAGAGAATAAGAAGCTGTCTCAGCATGGACATCCAAAAACACACACAGGTCACTCTCTCTAACTCATTTGACATAGACGATAAAAATAGCATGATATTTGCATCCTCTCCAAATGTCTCATTTGAGAGTAAAAATTCATTCTTTATCATCAGTCACCACAATCTAAAGCCTTTATTGACCTGAATTCTGGTTTGAATTTGATCTTAGCCATAAACCAAGTGCTTTCACCCTCTTACTACCCGCCTGCAGGGCAGTCAGTCAAAAAACAAGCTAACACCATCATCACCACAGTGTGATACTGTAATCCTGCCCAACATTCTGCTTCATGCCGTTGCCACACGCACATGCAGAATAAAGCCATGTGGAGCGTACCCACACAGACTGTATTCTGCGCTAGGTGGAACCGCACTGAAGCAGTCCAGTCATTCAAACATTTCTGCTTTGAATGTATTTCCAATATTAATGGCAACCTTGTCACATGCACCCCTGAAATACTGAATGTGGTGAGGAACTGACATTGCTAAAAGTGAATGTGAAGACATTTCATTCAAATTCTGTTCTGTCCACTTCTTCCCCTGCTTCAGGTGCTGTCAGGTTTGACAATGCTGACAATGAAGAGGTTGGTGCTGACAGGTGACGACACTGGACTAGAGCAAAAAGAGAAATCTTCCAGATAGAAGTCTAGTAACATTACATGTTTTGGCTCTGTGAACCCAAGTGATTAGAATGAGGCAATAAATAAGCCCTGGTGTGAACGGTTGTTCCCATATCACAGACTCTGTATAAATATATTCAACACAGAGGAAAGAACCGAGCAGCACACACAGGTTCAAGACTGACTCTCTGTATTTCCATAAGTCGTTAATCATGAGGACTTTGCCAAATTGACCATAGGTGGGTTAGTTTCTGCTTTGAGGTAGTCACGAAGCCAAAACTTAGGGATATAATAACTCAGTCTTGCTTTCAGTCCACAAATAGAAAAAAATTCCTCTAAGATTTGCTCATGATGAATGATACCTTAAGGGTAGTTTGCTAATTACTGTAGAAATAAAATCAGACACAGCACATTGCTGTTGAAGCAGTGAAACAAGTATATTTATTCCTGTATAAATACAGCCTTGGATGTTTTGCCACCAAACTTTTTTGCAGAGGTACAGAAACATGAAAAGCTGAAAAATCTGTCAATCTTAAATATATTCACAGTTATTCTAGCTTGCAAGGAAACTGAGAGGAGGTGATTTCAAAAAGGTACTTGATACCTACAATTTCTACCTATTAATTATGCCATCGGTTTGGTCTTATCAGAAAGCAGCATTAAAAAAAATTAAGGAGAAGAGGAAATGCTAGGACAGAAGCAAGCCTTTAAATTAAAAAAGTGAATAATGGTACTGTAGAGCTTCTAATTCTCATTCTTTTCACTAAATATCTTTCCCTCATACAGCCCACTTTAAAATGAAGAAGTGGCATCCACTGTCTTCATGAGTATACGCATAATTATAGATAACCAGCTTACAGGTATTTCAGTTCGCATTATTGAACTCATCAGCTGAGAGCTGTTTGTGAGGCTTACTCACTCACAAAGAATTGTCCATTTCTAATGACATTAATTAGTAATCTTTGACCACAACAGGCTTGAATACTTGAGCTAGCAGCAGCGCTTTCGACCCTTGCAGTAAGTGACTTAAAGAGCTCAATCTGCGTAGCTTATCAAAAAGATTGAGAGGTGACTTGATTACAGCATGTAAGTACCTTCACAGGGAGAAAATACAAGGGCTCTCTAATCTAACAGAGGCATAACAAAAACTGGGAGCTGAAAACTGAAGTCATGCAAATTAAGTGAGAAATAAAGCACACCATTTCTTAACTATAAGGAAGGAAACCACTAGAACAAGCTCCAAAGGAATCAATAGATTCTTGAGCTCCTACAGTCTCAAGAACATCAGATGTCTTTCAGGAAGTTATGCTTTAGCCAAAAAACAGTGTGCTTCAGCTGAAACACAGGTTATTGTGCTCAGCTACAGGGTATCTGGGCTAATTTAATGACCCGTGATATGCAATAGGTCAGACTTCAGCATTTATTACTGTGGGAGAGGTAGTATTTTTTCACTATGCCAGATGATGTTGCTGCAAAACAGACAGACTTTCAAGCACACAAGCCTTCCTTCAGGTCTGATATAGACTGAAGTAGCAATTTACAAGGCTAAAAAATAGTTGAAAACAATTGCACCAAGTTTGACTGTTATACGTGTTCCACATCCTGGGTTAAAACAGCAGAGAGCAAAAGAGAGGGCTAGTGACCTGGAGCAGGGTGCTTCGTCCCATACCTTTTTAAATGACTGCTAGTGATAAAGGAATGGACTAGAACCTGCTTTTTAACCACAAAACATGAACAGAACAAGTGCTGCCTCTTCTGTTGCTGATCACAGGTGCTTTGTTTACTTTGTTAGAACCTGTAACAGGAATAGGGAAGTGTCTAAGCCTATTCAGTCTTTTTTTTTGTATTTTGAGGGTAAGGAAACTCTGAAAGCTTTCTAAGGAGAACTGCAGCGCAAACTCATCAGCACTTTCCTACTGTTCAGTTAGATCTTGTCATGGCAGAAGGAGGCCATATTTAAAGCAATATCAAAGGCTCCATTACCCATTAGTAGTCTCCTGAACCATTTAGTTGTCTTCCCGCACAACAGATCGTTGATTATAAACTAGTGGTCAGACAAATCCTCAGCAGGAGGTTCATAAGCATTATTCCATTATGCCAGTGAAACTATATTAATATATGACAGCTGAGAAAGTGCAGAAGTTTTGCCCTAGTCATTGTCAAACAGGATTTTCCCGTGGTCCCATCTGTCGGCTTTCACTTTAAAGATTAAGCTCTGTGTGTAGTATGACAATAATAAGGAAAAGTTATTTCAGTCACTTTTGCTACGACACTAACAATAGATACTACAGTTGGCAAAGTACTTAAGCCACTTATAGGCAAATCAAACTTTCAAACTGTCTTATTTGAGCAGAGGAGTTGAGAATAACTGTGCTGTGGAAAATGCCAAAGAGGGTGCTACCTCACCTGCAAATTTCCACCAGCAAAATTTCACTGGTTTCAACACACCTATACCATAAATGAGGTACCACATAGGCCTGTCTCATCATCTTGAGATGTTTACTCAACCATCCTGTTATTTAACCTGGTATTTATTGATTGTCAGGTGAAGTAAACTGTTTGCTGGAGCAACATCAGTGAGTTTGCCGTACTCACCTAATTAACTGGTCTGTCTTAAGCTCTGTAACTTAAGTAACGCTTTTAATAACATTGTTCCTAGAGCTCCTTAAGCAAAACCTGAATGTTTTTAGCCTGTCTTTTCTAAGACGGACTGTCCAACTAATATCAGCAGTGCAATTAAAGCACATTTTATGAATTTAAAAAGTGCACCAATTCATAACTGTTCTTCAGACAATAATCAGTGCGGGTACTGATAACTCAGAACTGAATGGATCAGGGTAACAATGTAATAGTAACTGTGTAACAATAAGTTACTGTCCAAGCAACTGTGAATCACTGTAATAACAGACCATAATAGTCTTACAGAGCTTACAGAGAGTGGATTTGATTTAGCTAAGATGTTTAATTAGAATTTAAAACACTCACTTAACAGAGTGCTGCAGCATAATGTAACAGGGATGGTTTATGAAAAAGGCCAGTACTAGGTGTATTTTAACCAATAAACAAAGGTAGGGCAAAACTCCAGCTTGCAAAATTCTTCTGCGGTCTCTGCATAACTGCTTTGTACTTAGACCAGAATCCTGTCTACAGGTAATCTCACCTTGGTACTCGGCAATCATATTCAGCTGCTGCATGCACATGCTTGTGAATACATACAGTTTTACCTTTCTTACTACAGTGTGTATGGCTACTACTTTCTAACAGGTATGGATGTGCTTGCAGAGAATGCTAAATCCTTAATCCTTAAGCCTTAAATGGCTTAAAATAGTTCAAAATATAATTCCACTGAAATCTGTTAGGAAAATAATCCATGTCCCCAGTGATCATAGTTCCAGATAAACTAAGCCCTCAAATAGAGACTATATTTTAGTAGCAGCAGTGGCAACTCAGTGTAGCATGAGTGACTAAAACTTATTATTCTCACAGAAGTGGAGAAGAAATCTCAGTGGTCAAATCTATCCAATAAAAATGATGGACAGATGACTAAAAAGGAGAACTTCCATTGGAATTCATGTCCACCTCTGCGGAAGTGTACTGAGTCTGGCTGGGATGGAGTTAATTTCCTTCATAGCAGCTTTTATGGTGGATTTGTGACTAAAAAGGTGTTGATAACACACCAGTATTTTAACTACTGCTGAGCAATGTTTCAACAGCATCAAGGCTTTCTCTTTCTCCCACTCCGGCACCTCCAGCAAGTAGGCTGGGAATGCACAATAGGTTGGCAGGGCACACATCTGGGACAGCTGACCTCAGCTGACCAAAGGGATATCCCATACCAAAGGACATCATGGCAGCAATAAAAGCTCAGGGAAAGGAGGAGGAAGAGGGAGGAGCATTCAAGCTATGGCATTTGTCTTCCCCAGGAACTAGTAGGTGTGCTGACGCCCTGCTTTGCTGGAAATGGCTGGAGCTTGCCAATCTATGGGAAGTAGTGAATTTATTTCTTCTTTTGGTTTGCTTGTGTATGCAGGGTTTTTTCACTTATTAAACTGTCCTTATCTTGATGTATGAGGTTTTCACTTCTGCTCTTCTGATGCTTTCCTCATCCCACCAAGGGGAGGGTGAGTGAGAGGCTGCTGGGTACTTAGTTGACAGCTGGGGTTGACCCATCGCAAGGAAAAAAGTCCAAATACAGAAATAATGGGCACAGAAAAAGAGGATGGTGACAATGACTGACAGAAGAGACTTACGGAGTGTCCAGTTCTTGCATTCACTGAATTTCATTCTACCTGAGGCAGAGGGGGACTGGCTCTGGAATGGCAGACAAAAAACACGCAGAACATTTCCCTTCAGATGCCAGGAACAGAAGAGGCCAAACAAGCCATTCAGGTGATGCTGAAAACATTTCAGCTAACTGATGGAGGTGTAAAATCCAAACTCAAAATGTCATCACAAGCAGAATGATTTGAGCGTTTCTAACCTGAGGAAACATAGGGAGTGTGACTAAAGAAAGAAACTAGCTGAGCTGAATGAAAGGATCAGTTAAGTGTGCACCATGTAGGAGCATTCCCCCAATTATTCCTACAGGAAAGGAAAGATAGAAACACACACATCACCTAGATAACATATTTTTTTTAACAACTTAAAGCAAATCTTACTGTATGAATGGAAAGAATTTAAATCAATTCCTTTGCACATCAAGCTCTAGTGATTTTTCTGAGAAGTCCATACTGCATTCCCAAGCCTTCATCTGCCAGACTCACAGGATAGGGCAAAGATGGTTTCCCTTGGCTCTGCACCACTTCTCAGGAGCTGCAGAAGTTTAAGGAGGGCAGAATCACCAGTAAGGACAATTTTTAACAAAAATGCTAATAAGCTTTGTATGACAATATTATTCACCAGCTGCCAGGACTTGTGTTGGATATCGTAGGAGTCACGTTACAAATTCCCAAGTCTTTCAGTACTTTGAGATGCACTAGGTATGGCTATGAGAAGTTGTCCCTCGCCACACACAAAAGTAGGTGGCAATTAGAGATGCACAGCACCATTCCTGATGTCATCCGTTTATCCCTCCTGGAACATAAAGGCTCTAGGGTTCTGCAGTACAGCGATATTTTAGAAAGAAAAATGAGCAGCACATCTTTCCTTGGGACCGCTCAAAACAGAGTTAAGCATAATTTCCATAGCCTAAATCACATCTTTATTCTGGTACCCACTGTTCTCCAGAGAAAATTAGAAACTAGGTTACATAGGAGAAACTGTTTGCTGTTCTGTCTTATCTTCTCTAAAAATAATAATTTGCTCACCTTCAACTTTGCATTACTTCCTGCACTTAAAATATATTCCGTGTCTTAGGACCACATGTGACAGAAAGTAAAAAAGTTTTGCTGAGGGTTTAGTTGTCCTCTTTATGTTTATTCACAGAAAGAAAATACTGGGATTTTTTCCCTCCTAAAGTGCCAAAGCCCAAATGGAAATAACTAGTCACAGACTTGCCTTGGTTTTGTGAACCAGTGCTTCACCTCTTCATACTTCAGTGCCCAGACTAGCTTGTTTTTATAATAATTATATGATCACTCAAGAAGATCACTTATGATAAGATGACAGGACCACAAAATAAAGCCTTCAGGAAGTAATATAGAGATAAAAGTATTTGCAAACCACCTGTGAGGGCACAGGTTTTGAGATGAGGGTTAACAATGACCAAATTGATTAGAAATATATACAATCCTCCCCAAAAGTCATTTAAAAAAAAAAAAGAAATGATTCGTAGAAATACACATGTCAATGAAAATTAGGTCAAGCAAGTGTCAGGCTGATAAGATACAGACCCCATATTTTATAAACACTACAGCTAAAGGAGTTGCATCTGTATAAAGAAATTTTCAAACTATGGATAAAGAGAGAAGTATACATAGGCACCATTCAAGTAGGAAAACAGGAGCACAGTTCACCCAGCTTTAAATCAAACATTGAAAAGAGACCAGATTCTTACTTCCCCCTGGTGATTGTAAAGAGAACCTTAGGTCACTAGTTCAACTACAGTATGCGCTACAGAAAAGTAAATGCAGGTGACATCTTCCCACTCGTTAGCTTTACAGCCTGTCACTCAGATCCAGATGAATCTAACCAGATCATTAGAACCCGAGATGAGTCCTGCACATGGGGTGGGAGTTTGAAAAATTAATGTCTCAAATTTGCATAACATAGGAACAAAAAGAAATATAAGATCTTGAGAATTTGGGGAGGGAAGAACTCAGGTGTTATAGTTCAGCCAGCCTTGCTAAAGCTGAGCAAATACTGAAGAAATCTGCAGGATTTGAATTAATATCCATTATACAACAGCAGTAAGAGTACACAAGTGCCAAAGACCTGATGACTGAGGAGACAAACCAGCGATGCCTAAAGCATATTCAGGTGGCAGAATCCCTCAAAATCTAGTATAGTTGCAGGCAGGAGAGATGACGAACCCATCCCATTTTTCTCAGCTACAGCAATGGAAATACAGCTTTTGCAGCCTCATATATGTGTGTCATCCAGATCCTCAGTCCAGACTACCAGACTGATAATGAACTCCTGGTAAATCCAAGCAGAATATTGTCAAACAAGATAATAAAAATATTTTAAGCTGGTTGCTGCTAACTTTCTTTCAGCAACGCAAAAATAGCTCTTGTTCTTACCTGCATTGTGTCTTCGGGAAGATGACACAGAGAAGACAATAATTAATTTCTTGAGATAAAGTTTTCAAATATTTGAAATGTCTGAAATGGTTTAAAACTTGTGTAAGGACACTCTGAACATATAAGTATATTTTGCACTATATAGTTGCAGGTGGGAAGGTGAGGATTTCATACTGGGCTTGTGCATTGCCTCCATATCACTGGGATCTAGTGTGCTGTTAGTGCAGGGGTGTTTTCTAGAACTCAAGTATCATACCCAGCAGACAAGGATAAGATTGCAGAGGGTATGTGTTTGTGAACAACCTCCTAAAGAATTGTGTGTTTTTATTCTTTTGTCTGAGGGGGGAGTATTTCTAACAACAGCTTCTTAAAATGAATTCAACGGTTGCTAAACAAGATTAATAATATATTTCCTGCATGATTAATTTATTTTTGTAATATTTAACTAGAATTTAAAAAAAAAAAAGGAATGTCTTTTTGGCATCTCACACTCACATATTTCCTGGAATAAGTGGAAATTATGAAGATGAAAATGCCACGTTTAACATATTCCAAAGACAGACTGCAGTTGTTTACTGTTTTAAAAGATGTATTCCCAAGATAAACCTTTATTTTTTTGTTGAGCAATAGAAAGTTTCAAGTAGTTATTATTTTCATGGCCTTTGACTTCTGGGGCTCGTGTACCCAAGGAGAATACGACAGTGGCCCTGACATAATTATTTTATAAAATCTGTTATTCATTCAAGACTTAAATCCTCTTTCTCTAGTTAAAAGTTTCAATAAGACTTGTTTACATAATTTGATCAAAAAAAGAGTATTCTACAATATACTACTATAACTACAGAAGTCTTACAGAAATATTGAAATAGAAAGAAAAAAAGGCAAAAGAAAAAATAAATAAAATCAAAAAAATATCATAAAATCTGCCAGGAAGTCCTACACAAGCTTTACAGGTGGTACACAGCTGAAGCAAAAAAAGCAAATCTACTACTTTGGCTCAGATTTATTTCTGTGAGAACATATTTGAGCATGAAAACCAGACAAGATTGAATCAGGACTAGAATTTTCGTAGAAACATTCAGCTCTATGATTAAAATAAAACTTTTGTAAATAGCAGACTTTTAATATTAGGCTTTCTCTAATTTTCAAAGTTTAATTCCTTGCCTTATGTAAGGAAGCTAATATACTCTCAAGCAGATCTATAATTTCCTAGAATTGATTGACAAAAGGGCTTCCATTTAAAAAAAAAAAAAAAACTAAATATGGAGGCTGGTGGACTTGAAACTGTGTAAAGTAAATTTGTAACCTTGGCATTACTATAGATCATCCATGTCTTACAACTCTGGGAAGTAATCTGTCATTTTCTGGACATATGGAAACCTCAGTCAATATTGCACATTTAAAAATCAGTAGTGCTTGTCCCTCTGGGCAATAGCGGATCTACATTTTCAGCTCTGTAGAGGCTGGAAAACCTGAATGCCATGCCTGCAAGGAAGTCACTAGCAGAAAAAGTCAAACATACAATTTCTGTGTGGTTTTGAGCCTTTATAATTTAAGAGGAAACATCTGTATTGCCTAGCTGCCAATATAGGAGGAAGACACATCACCAGCCTGAGAGGAAGCACAGCTTACACTTACAGAAGTGCAAGCTTACACACAGCTTATAGAATTTCCTTTCCTTTTTTATTCAAATAGAGACAAATACTAGGTATATGACAGTACTTAAATTTAAAGCAAAAGTAAGATAAATAGGCACGTGTAAGTAACGGTGTATGTTCTAAGATGGTTACAAGGAGTAGTACATATCTCCAGTAAACAGAAGATAGCAGTTCTCACTCTGCTAGTTAGAAAGTTTGAAAAATTTCACAGTTTGGAATACATACATTACAAGCAATTGCATTTCAGTTATGCTGCACATGTGTGGGTAGTGGTGGATTTGCAGCCTTAGCCCTTGAGGAACTGTGAAACCGTTGGTGGTGGACTCTTGTAGTGTGGAGAAAATACACATCTGCAAAAATATAGAAAAAAGAAAGAAACTAAACCAGAAGCGTGAAGTCTGGAAACACAAACACACAGGATCTTGGAAAGAAGGGAGGGAGGGAAGATGGTAAAGTGCTTTAATGATCCCAAAGAAACTTGTCATAAAAGGAACAATGAGATACTACTGATAAATGCTGCTGACCTTCATGGAATGGGTTTGCACTTTTTGGCCCATGCATCCTGATGATTTGCTGAGAATCATTTGCTGTAGTGTAAGTTATGGATGTCATTGTGTTGGTGCTACACCAGGTGAGATACACTTGTACTATGCCATAGCTTACTCACATGCTAATTTGAAAAATCAATAAAATTAACCAGCATATTTTCAGCTGGCCAGCATTAAAATGGTGAGGACTATGCTGATACGTAGCTAACAAACAGGAAGAAATGTACTTGTGAATTTTATTAGCTCATTTTCTAGAGACAAGGAATCCCCAGAAGACAAGTCAGCCTATCAACAGAGTAAACAGACAGCAAATGCCAGAAAAGATGGGCACCATACAAATATATATTACATTATGCATCCTTCCCCCAGCAGGGAAACAGTAAACAGCATCTATCTTCAGAAGTGGGCCTCCCAGAGCCCACTTCCACTCACGTGCAGAGCAGTCTGATCCTAGGAAATTCAGAGTAACTCAAGACGAAACTGAATGACAGTTTGCCCCTCACCTTTACCACTTTAGTTTCTCACAACACTTTTATGGCAGATAGTCTGAAGTGGAGGTTTTTTAAGTTTATTTGGAGCATACATCTATATTTTTCCCTAAACAATATAGGATAGGATATTTTCTTGTTTAATAGTCAGATGTGACAGTTTCTGTTATTCCTTTTTCCTTACTGTATTTGTCTGCCTTCTTATCCCTCCACATCACAGATGTAGCCAAGCTGAGATCGAGCCAGCTTTCACGCTTGTTCCCAAAGGGTTCATTCTTCTTCATTTTACCCAAATTCAGATTAGTCCAGTCTCTCTTTTTTCCCTCCTCAGTGCCATTTCTATATTGCACAGAATGGTTGAAAGGGGATGGAATTTAAGGAACAGGATCTATAACCTGTCCCTCTTTACCATATAATTAGTTATTTTCCTAGTTTGTCAGAATAATGAGTGAATTTAATGATCATACAATGGTGGGGGTTGGAAGGGACCTTCAGAGATCATCTAGTCCAACACCCCTGCCAGAGCAGGTTCACCTACAGCAGGTTGCACAGGATCACATCCGGGTGTGTTTTGAATAATTCCAGAGGACAGCTCACAACCACTCTGGACAGCCTGTTCCAGTGCTCTGTCACCCTCAAAGTAAGGAAGCTTTTCGTCATGTTCAGATGGAAATTCCTGTGTTCCAGTTTGTGCTCATTGCCCCTTGTCCTGTCACTGGGCACCACTGAAAAGAGTCTGGCCCCATCCTCTCGACACCCACCCTTTAGACATTTAGAAGCATTGATGAGATCCTCTTTCCGTCTACGATTCTTATTAAACCAAGTTACATTAAAACAACTGCTACCCTCTTTGAAAGTTATTAATTTAAACTAGGCAACGTTAAATTGGAATTCCTGACAAAGTTGATTGTTTTGTGCTAGATCATGCTTACATAGTCTGTATTTTCTCCATGTCTTCTAATGAGAGACAGCTATTTCTCTTGGGGAAGAAAAGTGTTTTGATAACAGGTGAATCAGTTAAAAAACACTCCTTTAAACAAAGTAGTAAATAAAAACTGCACTCTTGTTCTCTGAGGTTTTTATTTTTTCACACATTTTCAGTTGAATAAGAGCGGGGAATGTAAATATTGCCAGCTGTGTTCTCTCTTCAGATATAGATATCCACAAGTTCAGCTACTGGAAGAGAAGTCATGTGGTCATTCCAGCTCATGTCATTATACTATAAATAGATATCCACAGGCATAGGAAGGAACCTTGTTGTGCTGCTGTTCACAATGATGACTGACTGTACTAATGTTTTCCCTTTTGGTAATATAATCTTAGTTAATGACTGCTTCCCTCAGTACTTTATTTTTGGAAAGGATATTTAATTATATTCCTGGTTTATCATTTCTTATATTAATTACATCTAGAGGTCATGTGCTAGCACTTTTAATATTTAATGTTTTGAAAATAAATTAAAATACATAATTTCAGGATAACTAATTTCCAGATATTACAAAAGGATTACAGAAACAATTATGGTCTATATTGTAAATCTAGATGACTCAAATGATGGCTAAATGGAGGCTGAGTCTTTCCTCTTTAGGCTACTGGTTCAAATCCATCTGGTTTACTAGAGACAGAAAGCCAGTATCAGACGTGGATGGTTGAGTCATTTGCTGGAACAATGGAACTGATTTAGGCTGGGATTTTCAAGGCATCCCAGAAGTACCTAATCTCCTTAGGTAGCTTTGAAAATCACAGTCTCATCTCTTTTTTCACTTCACAAAGTCATCCACAAAGTATAAAATCCTCACTCTACTGAAATCAATGGGAATTCTGCCCTTGACTTCAGCAAGGCCAGAATTCAAACTGTTCAGGCCAAGTCTTACTTTTTTCATGTCTTTTTTTACAGCAGTCAGTTTCCAAGGAGGGGACTGACTGTGTTTGAAGTGCTGTTTCCAAACTCTTTAGGAATTTTTTATTGCACCCCAACCTATGTATTATTACTTGCTTTGTGAGTAGGAGAACGGTGGGAAACAACCTTAGCAAGAAAAGGCTGAAAACAAGAGAATGATCTGAGTATGAATAATGCTTTTTGGATACATCTATTTGTCGAAAGACATTCTCCAAACTATTAGTCATGCTGTGATACATTTTAGAAATCCCAGCACTGTTCAGGGTCCTAAATTCTGGCAATGCCTGTAATGAAAGTTACAGCTCAACAGGATTTGTAATTAAGCTGGTTAGAAAAGATAGGTGAAAGCTGAACATCATCATTTCTTTGTACAGATGGAGAGCTAAGGCACAAAAATCTGAAATGGCTTTTCAGACATCATATCAGAAGAAAGCAACCAACCCAAGAGCTGCATTAGGTCTTCAAAATCCTCATTAAGTATAGCCATTTAACCTCTCTCTCTCTCTAGTCACGTTTTCATTCAAATACTTCCATGTAAAATATTAAAATTTTCAGATGATACATCTGAGCGTAAGAAGCACACCAAAACAAGTCATTCTCAGAGTTTAAATGAATGTTTTTTGATTCTGTCTTAATTCACCTCTCCTGAGCACAAACAGCTCGGCAGGGTCCTGCTGATGACACCAAACTGAGTGGTGAGGTGAACATGTCATAAAACAGAACCATCTTACAGAGAGAACTGGACAGGCTGGAAGAGTGACTACCAAGAACAATATGAAGCTTAACAAAGTACAATATCCTGTACCTGGGTTGGAATAACCAAAAAGCCCAGTACTCTGGGATCTATGTTGCTGGACAACAGCCTTGCTGAAAAGGACCTGGGGGTCCTGGTGGACAACAAGCTGAACATGAGTCAGCAGTGTGTTGCTGCAGCAACAAGGCAAATCAGATCCTGGGTTGCACCTGCATGGGCATTACAAGCTACATCCCACTCTACTTAGCGCCTGTCAGGCCACACCTGGAGTATTGTGCCCATTTCCAGTCCCCAAAATTCAAGAAAGGCATGGACAGGCTGGACAGGCTCCAAAGCAGGCTGACAAAGATGTTCAAAGTGCTGAAGAACCTGTCCTGTGAGGAAAGACTATAGGAGTTAGATCTTTTCTCCCTGGAGAAGAGAAGGCTCGGGGGGACCTCATCACAGTATACCAGTGCTTAACCAGTGGCTTCAAAGAGGACAGAGGCTCTCCCTTCACAAGGAGTCACATAGAGAAGACAAGGCAGTGGAATGGGAGTGGTTTCATCTTGATGTGTGAAATAAATTTTTCAGAGTAAGAACAAGCATTCACTGGAACAACCTCCCCAGACGTGTGGTAGAGTACCCATTGCTGAAGATTTTCAAGATGCGATTGGACAGGGTGCTAGATAATCTCATCTAGGCTGACTTTTCCACGAAAGCTTGGACCAGATAATCTTTTGAGGTGCCTTCCAACCTGGGCTATTCTATAATTGTATGTTAAGTTAGTAAATCACAGTTATCAGGAATTGTTTGTGCTGAGATAATTGTCAAGGATTCTAATATTTATATATCTCAATATAAAGTAATTCAATATTTAAAGATTATAACATTAAAAGCAACTTCTTCAATATGTCCAAACTCTTCTGATTTGCAATGAGGTAATTTTAAAGTGTTATTTCTTATCCCCTCATCCTCTTCACACTTACTCAAACATTTGTAATGCTTTCAGGAGGTGCACTAGCAAACTGTTACTCTTCTGGCCTTGCAGGAGATGATCATACCCCCAAACCCCCATATTTTGTTCTGTTCTTGGCAATGGCAAACAATTTCACTCCAGCCACTTACAACCCACTCACTTCTCTTCAGGGCACGATTCTATTTTCTGCTCATCCCTGCTGAAACATGGAAACAAGAAAACAACTGTAAAGCTGGAAAAAAAAAAAAAAAAAAGGTTATGTGATTCACTAAGAATGAAACTCCCCAGAAACATCTGGCCAGTGCCCTCCTCCATCCTGGTGTATCTCTATCCAAGTCCATTAGACAAGCATGTTTTTCAGTCCTTGAACTTTTAGGTTGAGGACCAGATTGGACTGCTTATTCTGTGACAGCAGGCAGTGAATGTTGCGGAAGCAACAAGCTAAGCAAACATTTTAAAGTAAAAAAAGATTGTGCGTGAGGGAATAATAAGAGACAGAGTGAGAGCACAGGTGAGAAGATAATTGCAGCTTCTCCACTGAGGCCTCTAAGGGGAAGGTGGAGATTTTTGCAAAGGCAAACCCTGTCTTGAGGGAATTTCCAGAGACTTCATTTGGCTTTCTGGGACAGAAAGTGGTTCAGTTACCAGAATAGATCTCATACACTGGGAACTATTTTGCTGGAATTATTTGCAACCCAGAAAAGTTACCAAAACCAGACTTTTACATCCATCTCCCACGACAAAGCCAGATGAACTAGCACAGTTGAGAGGTATGACATTTACTGATACAAAGAAACTAGGACCACAGTCCTAGTGAGGATATCCATGTGAGGATAGTTGATCATGCAATTTTTCCTGAGAGCCTGACAGCTTCACACACTTCTCAGACTGAAATGCTGAAAACACCTACCTACAAAGAACTGACCACAGCAGCGATTTGTCAGAGGTAGTCAATATAGGATAAGGAGAAATCCACTCTGATTTCTTGTATCACAGCAGTAAGATTGTTAAATTTCCAGTGAGTAGTGAGTCATCCAGTTTCTGGTTGAAATCAAATCTAGTGAATGCAAGTCTTATTTTCGGCAGACTGTGAGGAACTTCGACCTGCTTGCAGTGATAGTTTTTTATTTCACAGTAAAAATGTTCTAGTTCTTTGGAGTCTCTGGGTTTGGTCTGTATCTCTCTACAATGAAAAACTTTTCTTAGAATATTTTTTATACCTTTAGGAGTGTCTTATATAAGGACCCCTGTACGGAAAGAAGGTTCTGAAATCTGTCTACCATGAATGGTTCACCAGGCAGGCGTGAACGTCTACTTCATTTAACAAGCTGTGTTGTCCAAGCCCCTAACATGAGAGTCCCTTGACTATGTTGATCTTTGTTGTACTGAGCATCATCAAATGTTTATAAGGCTCATGAAATAATTACTCAACAGGTAGTGTGGAAATGCAAAGGGAAAAATGAATCCAGGAAAACAGTTACCTGGAAGCAGAAGGTGAGATTTGGGCTGAAAACTTTAAGATAATGCAGAAATCTGTTTTAATTCTGGATGTAGAGTCAGAGGAAAATACTGCTGACACCATCTGGCCTTCAACACTGAAATTCTGTGAATAAAGCATTGTGTTAAATTCCTACCTCATTAAATCAGCTCTTTAGCTATGTTGTGTTCTGCTACTGCAGCTCTGATCTGCATTTACAGTGTTGCCTGTAATACCTTGTAAGGCAAACAGAATGCCTGAACTATGAGGTATAATGTAATGCAAAAGTCGGGCCAGCTACATTCCTGTCTAGTTAAGTACATTTTTACATTTTTTACTGAATACTTGTTGAGCAGTATATTTTTTTAATGTAGTGTTGAGGTTGTAAGGAGCAATCATCTTTCCCAAAATTTCAGAACAACCGTCAAAATACCTCTGGAGTTTCACAAGAAAAAATTCCTTGTCAGCACCATTCATGAGCCATTAAGCATAAGAGCATGGAAGAAAGTCTAAGAATAGGGCTATATCTTTAAAACAGAAAGTTGCTGTTGAAAGGCCTTAGATTGGCATCACTGGAGATTTTGACGGATGATTAAGACAAATACCATCTGGACAAGCAACAGCAAAGTGCCCCCAATATGCTATTGTCTATCAGTCCTGGCCCTTAAGCGCCAGTTGTAAGTGACTGTCAAGATAGGATGGGTTCTGTCACAGGCCCATTTATCCCCCTTTAGAAGGACAGGATGCTTGGCAGAGACTAGGTTCTCCAGAAAAAAAAAGTTAAAAGAACTGTTCTCTTCTCAGACTTTTCCTTTAAATGTGTCTCCTGATCCCTGCGATGAACTTTGTTAACTAAGCAGCTGGGATATTGTGCACACTGCTTATTATACTGAGCACTAACATTTCAGCCCTCATTGTGGAGATCCAAGTTTTGTATCTCATCTTACACTTTGAATTCAAATATAGCAGGGTATTTTTGTTCTGTTCTTGCAGTGCATGGCAAAATAGTGGGACGTCAGTGTGCAGAAAGAAATTAACAAGAGCACATGAATAACATCATTTTATACAAACTACCAAAACACTAAATCTATTGCACTGTTCATATAAAATACTCCAAAAATTGATAAGACAGGAACAGTTCTGTTCTCTCCTAAATATTGATCTTTCTGTGTTTGCAGAATTTTGCCTGAAGCCTTTGGTTTAAGATAGAGGGTTAGGAGACAAAAGACAGTTTGAAGAGGGTGACATAGAGGGGAAAAGGGATAAACCTGCTAGTGGGTCCCTCTAAAGCATTCATTATATGTCCGTCTACTGCTGCAGAAAGGAAACTGGATTAAGTGACCCAGCTGATCCCGCCAGTACTTTGTCACTGCTTCCAAAATTTAGAGTCATTACACAGATGTGAAGGTCTCTCTGCACTCAGGAATGCCCTTTGGACACTGATGTCAAAATTAAAAGGACAGCAGGGGTTACTTTTTCCACATTCTTTGTATTTCACTGCCCTTCTAGTTATTCCTAAATCAAAATTGTCAGGCTGATTTTTATTCATGGAGCTCATATAGATCATCTTCTTGGCTCTGAAATACAGCATATTTTATCATTAGTTGTTTCCTAAAATATCTTCAACCTCTTTCTCAATCGAGTGATACAAATAGAATACAATGCAAAATGGAAGCGCACATACTAGGAGTTTTTCAAGAGGCGCTGCCTCTTTCTTTGCTTATTAAAGAACATTTTTGTTTGCTTGCAAAAGCAAAGGAATACATTTGCCAGTCCCTCGACACTCCTCTGCAAGTGTATGTGCCTGATATGAATTCTGTCACAAGCCAGCGGGAAAAATTTTTGTTGGTGCCCATTGTGAAAAGATTGGCAGCACATCAGTGTTTATATCCCATTACGGGTCTCCTGAGCTGCTTATCTTTCTCAGTGCTAGCAGTCATCTTAGGCAAATCCTACATTGTGCCACAAACCTACTGCCTAACTTGGGTCAAGTCTCTTGGGGCCAGATCTAGGCACAGTGTGACAATGCTGAGTACAATGGTCACGCTATATGGTTATGCTTAAACCAGTATCCTCTCTCTGATCACTGCTACTAGGAGAGTGAGGTGCAAAATCCTATGGTGTAAGTGGGATTTTCCTTTCNNNNGGAAAGTGAGAAGAACAGAAAAATAAGTAAATAAATAAATAGAATCTGGAGACACAGAAATCCACCCAAGACATTTCAGTAAAAGTGAGGATGACGAAAGAAAATGGAACAGAAGAGAAAATTATACAAGCAAGTAGCAAAGAGGAAGCATTACAGAATGATAATGCTTACAGCATTCTTTGTTGTAGATACCTACTAAAAATTAATCTGTTTGAATGAAGTTGTCTCATAAGTGTATAGTCAGATATAGTCAACGTATCTATTTACTTTGCATCTGTAATCTCATTCTTCAGCCTGGGCTTTGGCCGAACCAGATTGAAACAAATTGAATCTTAGATGATCTTACCTCCTTTGGTTGAACTGAAACAGATCAACAAAATTGTTCACTTGGTTGGTACCAGTTTTAGAGCTGCGTCAACAACTCACAGTTCTGTAAACTTATCTTTCATAGTTTGTTCACACAGTATGAGGATCTGAGCTCCCTCCCACCTTGTGCCTTGGCCATTCTAGAAGGTGACTGAGGAGGGATAATGACAGATCCATAAATATTAGTCAGGTTTTGTATTTAAAGTCAGTGAATGGTGAGCTCAGGGACAGTCACCTGACTTTGTCTCATACCCAGGATAAATACTCAGTAGAGATGAAATTACTGACACCGAGAATTGTGTTTTGTGGACCTCTAGCAGCAGTTTACAGATCCTCAGCATAAAAGGAAAAAATGCACAAAGAGATTTAAGGTGGTAATTTAGTATGGATTTCCTCATTGTGAAAATGTCCTTGCTGTCAGAGAACTACATCAGATCTTGAACATTCCTTCCATTTAGTTCATTTTTATTGTATTAATAAAATTATTACTTTCTAAAGTAAAATCAGATTTGATAACTCCCACACAGAGATGAATAAACTGAAAGCCAGCATGTTAAAAGTGTTATAATTTGCATTCATATAGTACCTTTTATCAAAGAATCTCAAAATATTTTTAAAATGGCTATTATTCAGTTTTTCAGAGGAGAAAGCAAAAAAAGGGACACAATCTTGAAGATTAACACTTTTCAACTTGGATATAAACATTAGATATGAAAAACATGGCCCAGCATTCAGAATTTCTGAATACCTACAGCTGCTAGTACTTCTGAAAATCAGGCCATAACTGGCTTTCAGGTCAACAAAAGATATTGACTAAAATTAACTACTTTCTATTTAGACTAGTTGTTATCAAAGATTTTAATTGCTTAGGATTACAGCTGGTTGAAAAATGAAAATTATTTTCATGCAGTGTTTTGAAGTCTCAAGTTTGAGTTCATTCCTAAGGATTTGAAACAAATTGATTTTCATCTCACTTCTATTTATTCAGCAATAGTTTACAAGTCAATGATTAATATTCTTTCTCATTTGGCCTTCAGATAAACCAAAAGGATTATTAGAATTATTAGGAGAATTATTTTTAAAATTATAAACCATTCAGAGCCTTCCCCCTCCCCCATTATCTGCAGTTACATACTGACCAGAGACAAGTCAATATCTACTTTTCCCACAGTAACATTTTAGGCAAGACAAAGCATAGCTCATTGGCAGCTTCCAGGCCTTTCTATAAAATGCCATTGACATCTAAAATTACATACCTGGCTGTGCTCAGAAATTCTGCAGCACTTCTTGAGCTTTAGGCTCAGGCAGATAATGCCACCCGTTCTCCTCAGGTCCCCAAGGAAAAGCCAAAGGTCCACAAGCCGCACAAGCGCCTAACCAGAAAGCAAATGGTTGGTCAGGATGGGGAAGGGATGGAGGAAGGAGTCCACTCTCCACTCCAAGATCAGGTGCTGAAGCAGGAGACCTAACTTTTCCCAGGAGAAGGTGGGATGCCCTTTTATCAGGCTGATACAACTCTCCAGATTTCCTTTCCGCTCAAGTTCAAGGGGGAGGAGGAGAGGATCACTTTAGACTTTCACCATGTCTTAAAGTCTGTGAGGTTTTGAACAATCTAGACATGCAGGTTCAAATGAACTTAAGCCTTGGTCTCATTTCCTGGACAAAGTGTCTAAAACATGGAAATACTGAGCAAAAAGACACAGAGCACCATTACTGGCATCTTTTTTCAGGAAAGGCCACCTGGCTCTTTTCAGTGTTTTGCCACATGAAAAACCTATGCACATGTGGGCAGCTGTTATTTCTGTTAATTCCTCTTGTGGTTTGACCCCAGTAGGCAGCTCAGCCTCACGTATCTGCTTGCTGACTCCCCCCAAGTAGGGTGGGGGAGAGAATTAGAAGGGTAAAAGTGAGAAAGGTAAAGACTCAACTTTTAATAGGTAAAGCAAAAACTGCTCATTCAAGCAAAGCAAAATATGGAATTCAGTCACTGCTTCCCACCAGCAGGCAGGTGTTCAGCCATTTCCAGGAAAGGAGGGGTCCATCACATGTAATGGTTACTTGGGAAGATAAATGCCATAACTCTGAGCGTCCCCCCTTCCTTCTTGTTTCCCCAGCTTTTATTGCTGAGCACAATGTCATATGGTCTGGGATATTCTTTTGGTCAGCTGGGGTCAGCTGTCCTGGTTGTGTCCCCTCCCAGCTTCTTGTGTACCCCAGTCCACTCTCTGGGAGAGCAGCATGAGAAACAGAGAAGTCCTTGAGGCTGTGTAAGTACAGCTCTGCAATAGCTAAAATGGGAGATTGCTATCACCACCCTTTTGGTCAGAAATCCAAGACACAGCACCATACGAGCTTCTATGAAGAACTCTGTCCCAGTCAAAACCAGTACAATTCACCACACAAACAGACAGAGGCGTGGCTATGCCTCTCAGGTCACCCATGTCTGTTATTTGCCTTCATCGGGATTTCTGGTCCATCCTTTAGAAAGCCCTATGCTACTTTCTCTCCAGCTGCAGAAAAAAAACTTTACCTTTCAAGTACATCTTCACCCAAGTCAGTGTGGTTATCTTTCTACTCAAAATCCCAGCTGAACCTTCCATATCTTTTACTACTTGTTTACTCACCATCAATTTCTGTTGCCATAATTCTTTCTCATAGTCTACTTGGCAAACTACATGTATTAAACTGTCAGTTTGGGGTGAGGCAGTTCAAGGAGGAGGGAAATAGTCTTCAAACTGAGAGCGCAGCCTGAAATGTAGATGGCAAAGATGTTAAAAAGTAGCCTTGTCATTAAAAGTGGCAGCAAGGTATTGAAAAGAAGTCTATTCAGACTACATGTTGGTAAAACTCGTGTTGATGGAAGAAATGGAAACGTATAGCATCTGTCATCCACCTTGTTTCAAAGGACCGTTGCAGTTTGCAGCATTTGAAGAAACTATCAATTTTCAAGAATGCTGCCTTGATTCAGCTCTAATTTTCCTGCACCTGACCATGAAGTTTTGCATTTGTTCAATGCACAGGGCCCAGGAAAAAAAAAAAAAACAACCTTCTTCTTTTTATTTTCTTGCTTTAACACTTCATTAACTTATCAGCTTGGAAACACAGAGTTTACCGCCAGCCAATTCCCATCTGGTTCCTCAACAGGTTTTTTGCAAGCAGTAAGTCCATTATTGCTGTTAGTGGTTTTTGGCTTTTCTTTTTTCCTATTGTCAATCATTTCTGCTATTCTTAAGTGAAATGTTCCAGCTGAGAAACAACTCCCAGTAGGCAATTTTTGCCCAGGCATGACCTCAGAACTGAGTGCTGTCATCATGGAAGAGATGCAAACACTGAAGCTCTCTGGCACCAGTATTTCAGAAGGAAACGTGCCTTGTATATGGGACTGTGGCAAAGATCACATATAAGTCAATGCGGCAACAAGTACTTAAGAAGCTAATAACAGTTTGATTTCTGCCTGAAGGTTCTCAGTCATTCTCAGATGCCAGAAACTTCATCTTCTGCTTCAGTGTAATTACACGTGATTCTTCTGGAATGCAAATAGTTCAGCTATGACCAGAACAAACTCAATGGCAATATCAAGTCATTTTAGTAAAAATTCTAGTATATTTTTAAATCCAAAGGATGCCTCCTGTTTCAGTTTGATCCTGGCAGAAAAATAAGCAGGGGAACATGATGTCACAATTCAGCTTTCCCCTTACGGAGCCAAGACTGATAAAGACATTAAGGTGTCACTAGCACTATCTGTCTGAAAAAATATTCAAAAGCAATGCTGACAAACGAATTTACAAGTCTGCTACCCAGATATTAAATAGTCTATACAGCATAGGAGAGTCTTGTCGCAAAGGTCTTTACTTGCTGCTCAGTCAGTTCAGCTTCTTCCTCCTCCAGCTGTTCTTCTGAAATTGAAAATGTGGCTATCAAATCCAGAAAGATGTCTCAAGGCAAACTGTCCAGGTTTATGATCAAAGGCTAATGAAAAGGTTAGCAATCTATGCTGAGGACAGCTGGAAAGTTCACCCTGGAGACAAAACTGTGACCAGCTTGAATGCGTAAGCTATCTTTTTGCTAATGTTGAATGTTAAAAACATAGGATAAAGAAACTTGCAAAAGTGGAAAGAAATGTTTGTGTCCAGATTTCACTGAAATCGCGTCTCCTTCTCATGCATACTAATGCTCAGCCCTTAAGTAACAGTAGCATGAGCGTTTCTTACGAGCTGAAATGAAGGGTAAGGACAGAATGAGGAATTCATAGCAAGTAGAAAAGCATTTGGTAAGACACTACTATATAAAACTAGTTTTACTGATTTAAACCACACTTTAATGTTTTACTAAAACTTAAAAGCTGCTGTGACCTGTTTACTACCTACACACTGTACAAACACCAGATAGCTGACGAAGACCCTACTCTCCCTATACTTAAAAGGCAACTTTTGCTGATTTTGTTCTTTGGCATTGGTTTGGCCCGGCTTAATTCTCATCGTTTCCTCACAGACTTTTTGTTCAATCACAGACACCTTCCTTTTTTTGTTACGCTACTCCCCAACTGTAGAGGAATGACATTCCTCCTCCCTGAGGACAGTGATGAGGAGACTACACTGGGTGCTGCCTTAACAGACTGACTCTTTTGCAGTGCTTTTTTCTTTCCCTTTCTTTGTGTATTCGTGGCAATGACACAATGCCAGAGGTGTAGGTGAACACCATCTCAGATTCAACTTTCAGATTCTCAGAGCAGTTAACAGCTTTCTGGAAATCTTACACTGGTTATCATTTGTCAGCTATTGATCATCAAATCCCTTAAAGCAGAACGCTTGCTCTTAACACTAATGCCAAAAAGCTGACTTAAAATAAAGTAGAAAAATAAAAATTGTTATCGTGCTTAATTTTTATTTTATTCAATACAAGGACTAAATCCAAGCTAATAACTCTGTTGTTATGTTTAAATAGCCGTGATGTTATTTATGGAAAAAAAAAAAAAAGACTCTCTGGAAGCAGAAGATTAATGAAAAATCCATAAAATAAATTTTTAAAGAGCATTAAAAGTATAAAAATGTAACTATGGAAAGGGTTCAGAGTGCTAAAAAAAAGTTGAATTTGCCTGTAGAATGAAACACAGGAGAAAAAGTGAAAGAAACAAGGGACACGAATGAAGTATATAACCAAACGATAAAGAGAGAAACATTTGTAAAATCTTCCTATCATTTAGCACACTAGAAACAACAAACTTTAGGCAGCTTGGGAACCCCTTATTTACGTCAGAGAGTAAAGGTAACCGTTCCATTGGTTTCAGAGGTGTGACATGCATAATTTCTTGTCTCTTTATATATGTTTTATCTTTCAGAGTTTTCACTTGATACTTGTTCATTGTTGTAAAGGGTGAAGAAAGATCAATGCTATGAGATTTATAGTATTTAGAATGACAAAACCAACAAATTCCTAATCTACAATATAATGGCTTTACTCTGGTAAACTTTCTTTTCTGTTACAATATATCTAATTTCAAAAAAAAAAGATAGAGAAATTAGTTTGTCTGATGCTTTTTAATGTATGAATGCATCACTTGCTTTAATATTTCTAACACAACTTCTGAAAAAAAAAATGATGTATATCACATGCTTGTCCTTCTGGGACAATGCAGTTTTACTTTAATATTGTATATGTTTCATGTGTATTTTTCTTAATCATCATATAGGGCCCAGCTGTCGACAGCAAACCTAGACAACCAGCATCCAGTAGATAGATAGGATCAATCAACAGATAGAAGTCCCTTCAGCAGACAAATTGGAAGATACCATTTCTCTCTATTGACTGTGTCTTGTGTTCTGACAGATCACACTGCAATACTTTTTTGTCTGAAACAGAAATGAGGACAAGACCACATTTCCGACAAGTTAGTCAAAGAGAACAAAGCATGGAGTCAATGATATATCAGGCTCGGGAGAATCCACAACACATGGCCCACATAGCCTTCCCTGGAGTTAAACTGTTTTGTAATTTAAATAAATATGGATCATCAGAGAAAGTTTTTATGACATAAATACCTGCTCAATGTTGTACTGGTGTTTCTTGTTCACTACTATAAGGTGCAATGCCAGATTTGTAGTACTGTTAAGCCACAACGTAATTCAAGTGAGGTGGTGTGACATACACTTCCCCTGAATTAAACATTTTCATATTTACAGGTTTTGTGCTCTTCCACAGTTTGTGGAGTTCTCTTTCTCTATTCTATTACAAAATTTTATTAACCTTTGCATGTCCAAACAAGGTATTATAAGGTCAACAATAGCAGAGTTGTTCATTCGATACTTAAAGATCGTCTTTAGGTTAGGCTAAAAGTGGTTAACAAGTTCCACTCATGGAATTGTTGGGTAGTGGGACTTTCATTACACTTTAGAAACCCTCTAGCTTAATATAATTGCTTAATATAATTACAGATTCTGGGGTGGAAAGAAACTTGTATAAACATTTTAACTAGCTTCCAAAAGTTGGCTTGCTTCCTCAGTTGGTATCTTGCACAGCTACATGTGTTATACACTTGTCTGGTGAACAAGCTTCATTAAGTTCCACATCCCATACTTCATCTACTGTATTACATGCGTTAACAGTTCCATAACGCTCTGCATATTTTATTTGGCAAAGCTTTAATTTTAAGTTATGTTACACATTAAAAATTCCACAAGTCAGAGTGAAGCTTCATAAAACTCACTCAGGATTTTGTAGTGTCCAAATGTCTCTCAAATGCAGGACATCAACTGTTCAAACTATATGGACATCTTTGAAAATTACTCTTTTTTAATACACTTACTGCTCAGAAGGACGTTTATACTGATTTGTGTTGTCAGCATTCTCTGGAATAGGATTTTGCATTTGTTTAGGAGTGACACCTAAGCATTTGCCACTTCCTACAGATTTGTGAGATCCCAGGGCATAGACTAGGGAGGCGTTTGTTTTGTTTATTATGTGGCAGGAAATAGAAAAGGGAGATCAAACTAACACTTTCTTGAAATGCCACTGAATGCCAGTCTTTGCTGAGTTATTGGAGGAGGTCCTCCACATATAAAACACAACCAATGGCTTACCAGAACAAGTTGCCTGGCCCCTTCCCTATCACCATTCTTCCAAGGAAACCTCTCAGAAGTGAGAAGGTTTGACGAATTGCTCTGAATTGCTCCCTTTCCTTGACACATTTTCACAGCCTCTCCATAGTAAGGAGATACCTGATGTCACCTGGCAAAATGTAGTCAGTGTCAAGCCACTGTTTGCAAACTCGGTCCTGTCCTGGACCTGCTGCATAGGGCATCTTCTGAAGCATGCTTGCCTCCTCTTCTGCATGACTAGCTGTGTGCCCAGTTGTGTGGTGAAAGTATGAGTGTTTGCATCCGTGTCTCCCTGCATGTACCATTCCTGCACAGTAACATGTATCTTTAGCAAGTTTACCTTTAGATCAGGTAGTGGCTATACCACGAATGCCTCCACTGCAGCAGTATAAGCTTCTCAAGATAACAAGATGTATGCCACTGATTAAAGGGATGGTTTGATTTGCTCAGAGTTCATGACTGGAACTCTACACGTACAGTGCAGCTTTTGTATCTGGACACACACAGGCTATTTTAATCTGTATATAAAACAAATACACAACTCCAATTCTCTACAAATTAAAATGCTGTCTCCTTTAAATCAGAGGGGGGTTTGTCTTTATCTTTAATGAATATTTGGAATGAAATCTTGACCCATAGTGCTTTGTTACAGGCTTAAACACATGCTTAAGTATTTTGTTGAGTCAAAGCCACACATTAGGTACAAAAAGAATGTTTTAAACCACGGTTAATATGGTTTCACTGATCAGCTTATATACAAATAAAATAAAATTAAGTACTATTCATTTTAATCCTTTAATGGCTAAGTCTTTATGGAAGGTATAAAGAAATTAACAGGAGAGTTTCACAACAACATGAGATTTAAATTTTAACAAGTCAGACATTAAACAGCTGACTTATGCTGTGGACCTGTGCATACACATAATTATCCTGATTCCTTTTTTAAGAATATTTATGTGTTATGTTTTAGCTATTAAATATCTAAAGTTATTAAACATTATGAAAATGGACCATATACACAAGTTAAATATCAAGGGACAGATCTATGCAGCTTGATTGTGGCACATAATATTATATTATTTCTGAAAGCAACACAGTTAGAACAACATATTAAAAAGGTATCTAATTGTTAGTATATTAAGTTGCTTCATAGCTGAAATATAAGTAAGAAAAAACAAAATGACTTGACATTTAAATGAACGTTAAGGGGACACACACAGATGACCTCAGGGGAAGAAGAAACACAGTTTAATGCAGGTATTTGGTTTCCAAACAAACTTCATCTCACTTATAATAGTTTTTCTTTCTGGTATTTGTAAAAAGCAACAAATCAGAAATACCAGTTCCTAGCCCTAGAAACTTTGCCTTAGAACTTTTAAAATTGATTAAATTCTTCTGGCAAACTCATGATGTATTTAACCATTAACTTACCCAGATAGCAAAAACCTGACCTCACAGTTTGTTAACTAATTAGCAGGTCAAATCAACTGCCAGAATTAAGGACATTTAATACTCAAGACTGCAAATCAGCATTGTCCATACTAGTGATAATAATCTCCTTATGTAACACCTACCTGATATTTCACCAGTAATGGTTGAACAGCCTCATTTATGTATCGACTGTTTTAGAAAATGTGCTCTAACATGTCCCAAGGCGCATATACAAAATGCAATAACTTGCACAGAAATAATGCCCTACAGTATAATAATGTACATGCATAGGAAAAAAACTGTATGGTATGTAAAAATAATTTAAACAGTAAAATGGATACCAATGCAGGCATTTTTTCAGGTATGGGTTTATACACTAGAGATCTACTTACCTAATGCTACTAAGAATTCAGAACACGCTGTTTAGTGAACATCTAAAACCAGCAGATCCTAAATCAGGCAGATCAACTGAAAAAAAATTTTTTCCCACTTCTGTTTTCCACACATGCTTGTCAGGAAATTATGGGACACACTAGCAGGGAATAATCCATAGGGCCTCATGTTTTGCCTGTGCAGGTATATGATATACACAGGACGATCAGTGGAATAATTTTTCCATTCAGAAATATCTTGCTGGTTGCCAATTTTTATTTCTTATAAAACTCTATCTTCATTTTTTTCTTCACTTAATGGCTTAGAAATTTTGTATTGTTCTCTTCAGTGATATGTATCTTACTACAATGAGATCCAACAGAATTATCATTTTCATAATAAAAAAACCCTAAATACTCTGTCGTCATTCACTACACATACTGTTACAATTTTACATCACAATTCTATTTTCCTTAATACTTATAAGGCAAAGAATGTTTCCCATATTTTACAGTTACATTTTCCATCAATGTAAAAGGAAAAAAAAATTTTGCTTAATGCCATAAATACCAGGGAAAAATTGAAATATTTGCATTTCTGGAAAAAAAAATAATATCACTACAAGGGGAAAATTGAAATTGCAGCAGTTCATTTTCAGTCTGCAGTAGCCTTTGAGGGTCAAGCGTCCTAGCAATGCTACCCCAGCAGTTAAAATTAAAAATATGACTTTCAGCTATCATGGGTTTTGTTGCCACTTTCACAGTGGAAGCATAAGGCACCAAGACAGGTTATTGTACCGTCACTGCAAGAGTAGATTTTCATTTCAGACATATATCAATCATACAATAGTATGAATGAAATTAAAACCACATTCATTCCCAAGTAGAAGCCTTTCTAGACTTTCTATCTATCATATGATTGTGTTTCCATTTTACCGATCAATAGTGAGTTATGGCCCATGACCTCTCCTCTCAACACTATAGATGTTACGACAGAAAACTCAGTCTTGTTTCTTGATCTCTCTCTTTTTTTTTTAAAACAATTCTCACTAAATTCTGTATACTTTGGAATGTCATGTCAAACTCTTATTTGGACAGATAAATGAGACTATCAGATAAAGATCTGTGTCACACAAGTGACTTCAATTCTATTTCAATTTCCAAAGGTATTTTCACAGAATCCCTCAAGTTTTCCACCTACATTTCAGAAAAATTATGCTGCTTCTCTTCTTAGGTTTTTCTTTATTGACTTTAATAATAGAGTTTGAAAACAAAGAAAGAAAGTGTAAGTTAAAAAATATTAAATTTTAAAACCATAAAATAGCAATTCTGAGCAGATTAATAGAGATATGTGATAATTATCTCAATATTATATGCATGCATGTGATTTATGCCATTTAATTTCTATGTGCATGATATATAAAAATGTTCCTTGGAAGAAAATCTGAAGTTAATATTTTTTCTTTTTATTTTTCTTAACAAATACAGACATGTTATTTCTGGGCTGTACTGATAGAGGATTGTATTGATTGTGCGGGACACTGGGGGAATAAGTTATCTGGTGCAAGTTTTTCAAATTCATTATAGTCCAGCTGCTAATTTTCTGCTAAAGCAGTATTTCATCCTTCCTATACATCTCTAGATCTATTATTCTGGTTTGGTACCACAAGTAGCACAGCATTAGCTTATTCTAACATTACAGACAGCAATTTCAAGTGACCCACCTTTCAACTGGTACTTCATTTCACACCTTGGTGGAATTGGGCTCATAGATTCTTAAAATTTTCTGAAGCTACGGGACCCACAGGGATCAGCTGCAAGACTGGAGGGATTAAGAGTGGCCAGAGCTTTTAGTGCAAGTGATAATGCAACAGAAGTAAACTTCTACTGATTCCCAGAGTAAATAGTGCCTCAGGGCAGTACGGACTGTCCGCAAATACACTGAATTTCAAATGGTCTCCTGACAGTGCTAATATACCACTCTGAGTGAAGAGTATCGACTCTGACCTTTCCAGGGTGGTAGTAAAGTTTTGAAGATCTGTCTTGTAACAAATGAGAATAAAGTCAATACTTGGATGACTCCATTTGAGAACTGGTTAGGATGCTAGCTTCAAGAAATCAAGAGATCAGTTCCCTGAAATCTCAAAAGTATTTGAATGAACTGAGCACCCTTGTTTTAGCAACAAGTTTAAGAAGTTGAGTCTGCAGAGTCTCCAGCTACTTAGCCACAGTAGAGGATTTTGGCGTGATTCAAAAAAACTGTGCCTTCATTGGTCTTGTGTTTGGGCAGCGCATACAGTAAAGGCTGTGGGGCACCCCCACTGAAATGAACAGGACCCTATAAATTCCATACAAAGTGGTTGAATAACTCAGGGCTTAAAAATTGTGAAAAGGTGAAAGCTGTCATCTGTTTTTTTAATTCATTAAGTCAACCAACCCATATATTTATTTGAAAACAATCAAATATC
>VZSZ01008539.1:318427-366201 GCA_013398815.1 Ibidorhyncha struthersii
TATTTTAAGTATTAAGTGGAAACAAATGAACCCACAGAGCCAGAGACTCCTCACTAGAAATCCCTTCCTATCTCAATTACTCAGTTCCTCAGTTCTCGCCGTATTTTCCTTTCTCTAGTTCTCATAATTTCTTTCACTACAAACAAGGTCTTACTTCTCAACGTAAAAACAGACATTCACACAGGAAAACTGCATCCTTATATTAAAAAAATAATTATAATTATCCAACCATTTTTCAGATATACTTTCAGATAAATATCATGAAAAAGAAGCCTCACAAGGGGCAAGAACAAGCCCAGTTCCTCCCATTTTCTCGTCACCTTTGAAAGGCAGCTTCCTCCATACAGGTGGCTAGATGCCCTCAACATATTGCATCTGTTATCTTTGATATGCTTAGCACAGACTCCTGTGGAGACATTTTCTTAATTGTGAGTCAGAGAAGCTCTTGGAATCCCGACTGTCTCTTTTGCTTTATCTAATGTGACAGGCTCATTTGTCCTAAATACTTCACTTTGCAACCCTCAGAGTCATCCTCTAGTGGTATCCTGTAACATGTGTCACTCTTTCCCTACTAATATCCAATTAGGCAGTCATCCATCTTTTGCTATTACCTTCTTTAATCAGAAAGTCATATGCAGAGATGGAAAAGATCTATTTTACCCATCTCCCTGTCAATGCAGATTTATTCCCTCGAGTATATTTTCTATCTTTATGTTTATTTAACTTAGATTACTACAGATTTTCAAAATAAAGTTCGAGCCAAATAATATGAACAGCTTGGATTACACCATTTGGGAGTTATATGATCAGTAACCAATGCCAAGAGAATCAATAGACAGGAAACGACATTTAAAATGTGAGCAGGGAAATAAATGTGCCTGTTGCTCTACAACCAAATACAATTCATAGGACTAAATATTAGTTAAGTAGATTCTAGTGAAACTCTAATAGTTCTTTAGAAAAATTGTATCTATCTACTCTTGGCAACCAAATGAGAGGCAAAACAGAGATGGTCATCAAGGGCCAGATGTTCTACGTTATCTATAAATTCGCACCACTAAATATTTTACTCTTTTTTTTAAAAAAAAAAAAAAAAGAATCAATGATAGTGTGAAAAAAATGAACTTTTCAACAAAAGAGACCAGCCATGTCCAGGGAAAGAACATAGCCCCAACCTCAACCTGCTCAGTGGGTGTGATCATACCCAGAAGCCTGTTCAGTGGATGGGCAGCCAGTGGAGACCCCCAATAATGTCAGTTAGTGGCAGCTACAATAGTAGTTATCGTGATGTAGTCACTTGCCCACAAGGATTCAGGTTGAGACCACCAAACTTACTTCATATAAGTCACTGAGCAGTTGTCAGGTGACAGCAGCATTAGGTCATCACTGGCTCGCAGCGACAGCTCTTCATGCTCTCCTGATGCCACTGGATCTGTCTTCCCATGCTATTCCTGCTCTGTCTTCTCTCATCTTCTGTGCACAAGGCATATATCACAGCACACAAGCAAACACAAGAGGGAGAAGAAGCAGCAGGAAACCAGGTCAAATCACCTCATACTGGGGGACACCAACAGCCCTGTCAATACCACCTCTGTTGGTGCAAAGGTGGTCACAGTTCATTAGAAGTGAGAAGAATTGCTGTTCAGAGAAATGAAAAAGAGTAATGGGAGAAACAAATAAACAAATAGAGGGTGATGACACAGACAGGTCTTCAGCTTTCTAAGTACCCTAACACAAAGATGTGGCTACACCAAAACATAAGCATCCACTGAACGAACTCTAGACATGACAGAAGTGGATTTAGCACTAATTCAGCCTATAAATTAACATGCAGGTTGATGGCATTTCCACTTAGCCTTGCCTATAGAAATAAAAGCCCTAATTAAATAATAAAAATTGATATACTAGAAGTTTAATTAAAAAAAGCATAGTCACTCCAACAATTTCTACTTAGCTTTTTTATAGAAGCAATGAAATAAATATGACATAAACCCCTTAAAGAGAAACATAGTTTTTTGCTGATGAATATCAGCAGCTTCACACACTGTCTTCATTTATAATAAGTTCGAATTGCAACAAACTGTTGAAGAAGATTTCTTACAAAAGGCAATAGGCAAAGCCAGCAACCCATGTGTAAGGAATAGTCACTCTCATAACCACTCTCAATCTCAGTGAGCACATCTACACTAGTAAGTTACATAACTGAAGGGACTGTTCCCAAGCACTGGGATACTGTTGGCTCAGTTGTTAGCGCTGTCACTGATACAGTTTTGTTGCAAGCCAATGATCCTCTCTCTTGATCAGTTTTCAGGCACAGCTCAGGCATTTTTAGGGACTCAGAACAGGTAGATATCCTCTTTGGGGGACCAGGAGAGCAAGTTAGTGTGGATATGGGCTGCTCCTTTCAAGTTGGCTTCAGAGAGCAGTCCCAGACATATTTAATTTACTGTCACAGATTTGGCATCTGGAAGCACAGTTCACCCCCCAAAAAAGGAGAAATGAAGTAAAAGTCTCTACTCTTTGTTTTCCCTGTGTCTTCATTAAGAAGTAATACTGTTAGCAGATATACTGCCATACAGGTACTAGTGTCTCAGTTTTCCCATGCAGACTGACATTGTAGTGAGTCATTGTGTGAAGAAAAGATACACTATGTGGAGGACAGGCACCACTGTTCCTACCCCACTGTTTTGCTTGCTGCCACTGGGGACCATTTTTGCTGTGAACTGTGAGATACCGTTGTGACTTCCAAGAGATTATGATAATTTGAGGGCGAATTGTTCTTGTTTCAATCAATAATTGTCTTTCTTCACCCTTTCTTCAGGGCTAGCTTCTCCCTCACTATCAGATTTGAGGCTGCTGGTGTGGTTTGTATCTGGAGAAGAGATAGCACATTTAGTTATCAGGAACTTGAATACCATGATAGCAGAGAGAAATGACAGACAGTAAATAGAAAATAATGGGTGCTGAGGGCATTCATTGACCATCTGTATATGGCAGAATGGTCATTCTGGGCTGAGGAAATAACAATTAAATCTGAATTATGATGCAAAGCTGGGATGACTTACTGACTTCAGACAGAGAAGGCCAAATTTTTGTTATTGTGTGATAAGCTTGCCACATTCATATAGCAGTGCCACACTAAAATCAGAACTACTTTGAATCAGAAGAACACAGAGACTTTTATCTGTGGGGTCCATAAAAGTTATCCTAGTTAATTTTTAAGCTGCACATGCTATTTCCTCTCTTATGTAAAGCCATTTACTGGGTCCTGCAAAACAGTACCCTTTTAATCCTCTTCTGAATAGAGGAATTATTTAACAGGCTGTCCATATTCTAATACTGTTACTTAGTTGTCAGATTTGCCTCTTAGTATCTTCATCGTCAAGGAAGTCTCACAGAAATTAACGTAGGTGGTCAAAAGGCAGTGATGGTGTCTGCAGTGGAAGGAATGCAAACAGGGTGGGAATACAGTTACAATGCCACCAGTGAACATCAGCACCCTCTGAGCTACACAAAATCCTCTGAGTCCACAAAGCTATAAAAGAGGCTCTAAGACTGCAATGTGAAGAAAGCTTGCAATCTTGGAGCCGACACAGCCTGCTTTCAAAAACAGAGTTTGGTAGACTGAAGGCATTCAGAACATGCACTGCAAGAAGGCTCAGTCTCAGCATTTCAAGTGCCCCTGTTATTGCTGAAGTTTATGACCACCTAAGAAAAAAGAGGGGAAGAAATATATTAGAAGTGAATGAGACAGAGAAGGCATGCCTGGTAATTTTGAGCAGTTAGCTACAAAGGCAGTTGCAAAAACACATGATGGTACAAGTTCATCGAGGACAGCCTTAAGACTGTCCTGTTTTGTGGGGTTTCGGCTTTGACTTTAAGTAATTGATAAGATATTGCATGGCTTCATGAGTGAAATATACTTCTGATAAAAATGAATAAGCATTCTGTGAAGCAAAGCAAAGTATTAACTTCTGAACAGTTAATATAGAGGGCATTGCAAAACAAGCAACAATGCCTCAAAAGAAAACCACTTAAATTGGTATGTTCCAATAGCTCCTGCTGATTGGCACATCTGTAAGTATTATACCTGTGGTGTTTCTTTCCCTCTGAGGCTGAATGGAAGAGCTTTCTTGTTATGCTATGCCAGAAACTAAGTTAGGGACAACAAAGGAGCCATGCACTGTTATTCATATTGCGTATTGGCTTCTGGGATACAAATCTTTGCATCTTTTTTCCTACATGATCCCTTTTGCCATCTGCTTTTCCTGGCACAGGAGCTACATGATGTCTTGAAGAAATTTCTTGCATTTCTTTTGGTCCCTTTCATTCATTCCTTCCCATGTATGAAGGGTCACAGGCTCATAACACATTTGGGCATTTGATAGACACTTCCCTTCTTCTTTTCTTCTTCTCTGTCATAAAATTGGTCTTTCACTTATTGTGGAGAGGATGCCTCTTACAGGCCAATGGTGAAAATAGGTTAAGAAAGATATCTTTAGGGATTTATCAAATAGTAGAAGATTGGTGAGAAAATTTCTTAAAACTTTCTGTAAAAATGTTCCCAGAAATAATGAACTGAAACAAGTATCATGGTGGCTTTTCTAATAACAATTTAGAGTCAGCAGGGTGAGTGCAGGGGTAATTTTCCCGCCTTCAGATGATGATGGGAGACTGTGGGGTATGCCAAGCATTAAGTGTAAAGTAAATAGAATGCAAATAAGATTGAATATTGCCAAGCCTATTCTGGTAAAGACTGATCTTAGCTGATGTTTTTTTTGAAGATGTTAAAGGCTCAAAGAAAGCTGCCGACTGACATTGCTAAAGACCTAGAAATGCTACTCTCTGAGCTGACTGGAGTGGGTCACGGAAAGCTGTCCTGCTAATCTACAGAAAAAGAGCAGCCTACAGAGAGCACATCCACATGGATGCAGATGGTCCAGGGCAGTCTCTGCCCACATTCCCAGACAGCCAGGCATACTCCACTTCTGTTTCAAGAGCTGTATTATCAGGATCGAGGGGCTCATTGCTCAACACTTACTACGTCTAATTGACATTAATGCAGATAGACACCAGGGCAGGTTTCGACCCTCCCCTCTCAGAGCAGAGGTCTGTCTGTGCAAGTCCCAAGTAGATGTGACCCCAGGAATATACAAGCATGGTTTAAGTTGCTTGAAAATATTTTCAAGGTTATGCTGGGAAACAAAGGATTCCTGTGCCAAGAAAAATCCAAAGCTCTGCAAATAGGGAAGGATGGCCAAGCTGGTCTCATTTTGTGAGCCAATTCAAAGATTCACCCTCTGACCCAGCAGCAAACTAGCTTGCTGTCCACCTCAAAATTCAGACACAGCACGCAAATAATTTGTTTTGGAATCTACAGCTGGAAATCTAGGGCATTTTGGATTGGATATTTACATTGTAGGTTTGCTTTACAATTTTATTCATAAAAACTCTGCAGTACAAATAACTGGTTACTGGATAGCTTGCAAGGACAATTTTAAATTGTCCGTGTATTTTATTTGAATGCTTAGGCATGATTTTCAGTAACGTATTGGTTTATGTTGTTAGAAATTCCAACTGTTTGCATGGTCAAAAGCATGTATTTGGGAATAATTGGGGGTTGCTAATAATATTATCTTCCTTTTTCTCTTCTTTTTTGCTCTTTATTGCCGATGCAAGTTGTGCTTGTAAATTGGCAAGATCCAAAGGAGCTTTTATTTGCTCCCTGCTGTCAGGCACTGGGAAGGGGAAGCAGGGAGGATACAGTCATGCAAATAACAACTTTATTTCAAGAAGCACCATGCTATAAGCTGAAATCTTAAGTGAGTTATTGCTTTATCCAGGCCCATTTTATCTGAATCTTGAAAAGCACCTGGGATGTGCAATATATTTGATCCTTGTCCAACGCTGTTCTGTGGTCTAGATACATTGCAGACCCTCTTTGCCTCAGGCCATGCAAGATGGCCATTGTCACAAGGTTCTCATGCACATCCTAGCACAGATGGCACACAATCCTCCATAACACCAACAAATATGAGGCGGTCTTAGATATTTCATTGGTTTGCTTTGCAGTCTGCTGGTACTGCCCCTCTCTGACCTTGCTCCATGTTCTGTCATTTTCCAAGTCCCGCACTTTTTTTCAGTAATCCAAGCTCCTCATATTCCCAAAGATTAAAATGCACTTGTGTTGTGCCTTTTGTCCCCTGCCTGAAGTGCATAGTTCTTCTCATAGCCTCAACAGCAGTAAAAATGGAGTGACACTCACACATGCAAAACTAAACTCATGAGATATCTTTTAATCACATCAAAGATAAGGCTGAGGGCAGTGAGATGGGACAAGAATGGAGTTCTTGTCAAAACAATTCCCTTTTAAAAAAGTTTATAACTTTGTCTAAAGTAATTGTTATTATTGGTGAAAAAACAACAGGCTACTTGTAATGGCACATGCTCTGTAACTCCCCATAAACTCAGTAGCTATAGCTATTGGGATGGGTTATAAAACACACATAAAATATTTCTCTGTGCCCAGGAACAGCTGGACTGTTGCGGGAATTCACCTTTCAAACAAGCAACATTTCCCCATTACAGGACTGACCCCAGCCCTCTATGTTTGAATCTTCTTCAGTTCTTTGAGATACAGCTGCCCCCACGTGCTTACAATTTCCATGCTGAGTTATCTATCAGCAAGTGGAAGGGCAGCCTGCAGCTAACAAGAAATTGCTGGAACAGAAAGGATGTTTTGTTTATCCACAGGCCCATAATGGCTTTTAGCCATCACTAGCACTACGAGGTTTGGAGAGCTGGTTCAGTCTGGCAATGACTTTCATGAACAAATCTCAAAGCTGGGTATGAAAGCGAACAAGATGGCAAAATTTAGTGGTAGATTAGGTTGTAACCTGTCAATTAGTCAGATTTTGGCAGGAGTTGAATGCTTAGATAACTAGGCTTCTTCTGCAAGAGAACAAACTTGTTTCAGAAACAATTGCCCCAAAGTCATAAAAATTAAACCAGGAGTAAGTAACTTGATGGGGTGTCTCTCACTATTTCAGCAGGTGATACAGAACTCAGCCCTACTCTGTTTAAATGGGTCACTGTCACAATGGTGTCTACAGTGATAGCGAACAGATTTAACCAATGTTAAATTACGTTTTTAAATAGTGTTGTGAGTTGACCCTGGCTGGATGCCGGGTGCCCACCAAAGCCACTCTATCACTCCCCTTCTTTAATGGGACAGGGGAGAGGAAAGACTCATGGGTCTAGATAAGGAAAAGGAAAGACCATTCAGCAATTACCATCACAGGCAAAAGAGAATTAAATTGAGGAAATTTAATTTAATTTATTACAAATCAAATCATAGTAAGATAATAAGAAAATAAAAACTAAATCTTAAAACACCTTCTTCCCACCTCTACCTTCTTCTCAGGCTTAACTTCACTCCCAAATTCTCCCCTCCTCCCGCCAAGCATCTCAGGGGGACGGGGAATGGGGGCTGCGGTCAGTTCATCACACGTTATCTCCACTTCTCCTTCCTTCTCAGGGGAGGACTCCTCACACACTTTCCCTCCTCCAGCATGGGGCCCCTCCCACGGGAGGCAGTCCTCCATGAAATTCTCCAATGTGAGTCCTTCCCACAGGCTGCAGTTCTTCACGAACTGCTCCAGTGTGAGTCCCTCCCGTGGCATGCAGCCCTTCAGGAACAGACTGCTCCAGTATGGGTCCCCCATTGCGTCACAAGTCCTTGCCAGCAAAGCTGCTCCAACAGAGATTCATTTCTCCCCAGGTCCACAGGGGCCAGAGGCCTGCTCCAGTGCGGGCTTCCCACAAGTTTACAGCCTCTTTCAGGCATCACCTGATACAGCGTGGGGTCCTCCACGGGCTGAAGGTGAGTATGTGCTCCACCGTAGACTGCCATGGGCTGCAGGGGGGCAGCCTGCTTCACCACGGTCTTCAGCATGGGCTGCAGGGGAATCTCTGCTCTGGTGCCTGGAGCACTTCCTCCCCCTCCTTCTTCACTCACCTTGGTGTCTGCAGGGTTGTTTCTCTCACATATTCTCACTCCACTCTCCAACTGCCGTTGCTGTTGTGCAGCAACTTTTTCCCCTTCTGAAATATGTTATCACAGAGGTGCTACCACTGTCACTGATGGGCTCAGCCTTGGCCAGTGGTGGGTCTATCTTGGAGCCAGCTGTCATTGGACATAGGAGAAATTTCTAGCACCTTCTCACAGGCGCCACCCCCTGCTACTAAAACCTTGCCATGCAAGCTCACTACAAAGAGAAACAGAAAATTAGATTAAAACTAGGAATTCAGGCAGATTTGTTTAAAAAAACACAATTTATGGTTTGGGGAATGAGGAAGGGTTTCTAGGTATTTCAGCTTTGCAACAGTATAAGCAGGTACATATCTCTGCATACCTGAATTGCTGGCAATAGGCTAGGTGATATACTCATAAACACTTATATTCATACATTGATTTTATAGCTATCAGGGTTTTATGTGTCTATTTGTGTTACGTTAGTGACCAATACTCCTCCAGGGCATATAACCTATCCTACAGGGTTTTCTTCATAATAGGTCAATAAAAGAAACCTCATGGATTTTATGGTAACGCTGTAATTCAAATATTAGATGGTTTAGTAAAGATTTTCTAAAAGAAAGAAATTGCTTAGTAAGTTTATCTACACAGTAGAGTCATTATCTCTGGACTCACAGTGGCTTTTTTTAAACTTTGTGAGGAAATTCATCTTGCAGACTATTAGTAGTGTTCACCCTATAGCACATACAGCTACCTCTGTAGGATGTATGGTTGTCTAGTCATTTCCTTTGGAGTGTCACAAAACTGTAGTAAACATTTTACAGACATAGAAACTTACAGATCTCTGTTCTGCTGAATTTATCAGATGTTTTTTCATGCACATCTAGCATCTCTGTGAACTTCATGGGCTTGCTTAGAAGTGTAGAAAGAAGCACAGATGCTTTCATGGCTGTGCTACTAACCACAAATCCTGCAATTGCATCTGGTCCAGATGATGCCAGATACCACAGGAAATACTGCAATGCCCAGGACTAAAGTCTTAATACCTGTAAACCATGTATTTTGATACATTTCAGTATTCCTCAGTCAATCAGGACATTCTGACAGAGAAATTGCAAAACCAATTAACAGAAAATATGAAAAGGACAGTGACAGTAGGAAGGGAAATAGAGACATACGGATTTTTCAGTTTATTTTCCAATTATTTCTGTAGCAGTTATAAACCCCTTTTCTTTCTGTTCTTGCTGTGGGTTGATTTATTTAGAATCACATCAGATTTCCCTTGTTCTTCTGTCAGTCTTGAATACCTCCCTTTCTTGATTCAAATCTATGACTATTCACTGTTTTCAAACATAACCCATACCTCAGATAACACTGTGTTGTTTGAGAAGACTGATGCTTCAAAATGAATCCTCAATAATCTCATGAAGTCAGAAGCAAAAGGGAATCAGAGCCGGCTACAGGTGGGGGGGCAGCAGGGGAAAGGCTGTATAAGGAAAGGAAACATATTCCAGGGAGTGAGAAAGATGCAAAAGAGATGGTTTCATCAGACAAATATTGTCATATTACCCCTCACCCATCCATCAACAACACAACTAATAAAACATGGGGGAGCTTCCTTTAACAGATTGTGGGTTGTATGCACACAAAAATATGAGCTTTCTTTTCTATTATTACACAGAAAATTATATCCCTTCTTCCTATATTTTGTGGTGTTGCTCTTTGAATGAATTATTTCCTCCTCCCCTTCTCTTGTCCACTCCCTGGCCTTGCAAGCAGACATTCCTCTGCAGCAATTGTGGCTTCACTGAAACGGATGCAGCTCTGCTTGGTTAAGTGGGAAGATCTGTACAGACAGACCTTCTTATTGCAGGTCTGAGGCCTATATGCTTTGTCTGCTATAGCAGAATGAAAGAAGAGGATGTAGTTGTGTAAGAAATACACTCACATGGGACTCTGAAGATAGAGATTCAGCCCTAACCTTTTGGTTGGAAGATGCAAAGCCTTTTGCAGTTCTTTTGCAATACAGCAACAAGCTCATTCCCTGAATTTTTAGCACAAAAATAGAATCATCAACTCCCTTTTAATTCTCTCTTTTATCCATCTTATTTTGAGGGTAATAATATATCTGGGTCAGCAAGGATGAGATTCTACTTTTGAGCAAGTTATCTTAGTGTTTTTAGTCAGGAGGAAGAAGCAGACCTTCTAGCAGGCAATTCGTCTTATCTTAAAGGAGATACCTAAACTAGGTTACACCATGAGTACCCAAAAGCACCCATTTTTCTATATTACTATTAAGGTAATCTAAGGTGACTAACATGACAGTAGACAACCGTACAGTATATATCTGTGTTTGATCACATTAATCCCAATCCCCTTGTATTTTTCTGTGGTTACGGTGAACAAACTAGAAAATAGACCTCAAAACTTGATACCAGTTTGTTCCCAAATGCAAACAGAAATTTACAAAAAAAAGAGTAAACAATCTCTCCTGAGCTTCAAATGTCTGACTATATCTTCTAGGCTTGATAAGAACAAAGTTATATGGAGCCTTGGGGTTTTGTTCAGTCAATGTTATCTCCCAAGAGGTCTACAGACTGTTCTGCTTCTACAGAAATGCCAAATCACAGGATCACAGCACAATTCAGGTCTCTCATCAAACCTCCTTCTCAAAACAAAGTCAACTATGAGGTCAGACCATGTAGCTGAATCATAAATCACAGAGACCCAGATCCTTTAATAGAATCCCCACACCCTTCTTCTCACTTCATAGAAAATAGTCCATTATCTTAAAAACAGATAGTTAAATGTCTGGTGTTCATTATCTTCATTTTATTAGTCTTGAAAAATGTGAGATCGAGTTTTTCTTCTACGGTCTTGAAAAACCAATTTATTTATTTTTTCATTTTAGATCTTCTTGGAGTCATAGGATTCCAATATCTGAGATTTTCAGAGAATCCCCTAACAGTGTGAAACTAAGGTAACAGCGCTGGAATTGCTGCTTCATTAAGTACACCACTACTGCCAATTTCAGTTATGTCTGACCAGGTAGATCCATTTCAAGAAAATGATTTTTAATTGGTCAAGTTTTTCCTCAGGCATTTTTATGCATCTTATCTGTGCTTCATACATTCTCTCACAAAAGCTCTGATGACACAGCCAGCACTATTAACCACATATATAAAATTACAATGGAAAAATACCAAGTAATTTATCTACAGGCATGGATAGGAAAAATACTGTGAACAAATCCTCAATGCATTTCCATTAACAGCCTCAATGGAAACTCCAGTCCTTCCTTTGTGCCCACAGTTTGGACCTCTCTGTAAGGCATAAACAGGAGCCAGCACTGACATGCATGCACCCCTGTAGGAGGACCCCATGTAATCTCTCTAGGGCCTGATTGTTCCCAAGTGTTGTTGGTGACTGGACAGTGCTGTGGCATTGGTCACTAAAAGCTATAAAGGACAAAGAGATGATACTTAACTTCAAGTTCCTGAGTCATAAACCACTTGCCACTTTTTTACCTTTTACTCACTGCAAAACCTTCAGATCCATCCTAACATCCTTCCTTCTGCACGGTGTTTTTTTGGAAACCTGGCTTCATGGTGCATAGTGAGAGGGATCTACTAAATTCTCCTCCCACTTTTGCACAGCTGCTCCATGTCCAGTTCCCAGTGACCCACAGTGGGAGACAATGTGTGGCAAAAAATACCCTCCGGGAATCCTGGTGGAGTTTAATACCTTGTCTTAAAACAAAAGACTCCTTAACCTGAATGTTATAGATCATCCTCTTCACAGCTCCCCTTCAGAGAGTGGTTACAGTTTAATAGCTATGAGATAGCTATATATTGTGTCACTGTTTTTAAGAAAAAATCTGTCGTCTACTGCTCCATCTAATAAAGACAAGAGATTCTGCAACTCTTCACATCAAAAGATACAGCCTGATGTTTCTTATGAGTCACAAGCCAATGAATTATGTAGCTTGCTTTCTCTTAAGCATGTAATTTGATCTCCAAGCATGAGCAACAGTTTTTGTATTTCAATCAGTAAACAATTGCTCTTTAAAAACATTCCAACTGATGTTTATTTGTACAATCTGTCCTTCAGCAGAGCCTTAGTTTGATGAAGTAAAAGATGTAACTCTAATAGCAAAGTGTCTAAAAACTGACAAAACATTACATTTGATCATGTGTGATGAGTGCACTAAGGAAATATGTAGTTTGGAAAGCTGATACAGCATCTCATTGAAATGACGGTGTCTTAAACATTGCTTCTTTCTGAACTAACCAGTTGCTATCACTGCAGTGAGAATTTTCTTTTTTAAATTACAGGGATCAGGTTTCCAACAAAAAACATGAGTAATGCATAGACTGAATGAAAGAAAAATAAAACATTTTTCTTCAGTCTTAAGCTAAAAGCAGTTACTGTGGATACATCTTTCCCTTGGGAAAAATGCAATGGGGTCCTTTATTTCATTAGACATGTCAAACATGGAATCGATATCAGTACTGAGACCTTGACTGGTGGGCAGCCTGGGTGGGCACTTCTAGAGTAAGCAAACAAGATGTTCTTTCTTGATTAGAACAACTTTGTTGCAATTACGTAAGCTACAAAATACAACAAAAAATAGCTTGGAATATCAAACTGTAACTGAAAACTTGACTGCAGTTGTGCAACCCTAAAGGTAACAACTGTAGTGTCAGACATCTTTGGACATCCATTTTTCAGACAAGAAAAAATGAGAGGTTCGCACTCACCCTTCCAGTGGACTAACACTGTCCATTATACAACACTCAGGGATATCATTATAACACAGGTGTTTGAATACAAAATAGAAATTTCTTATAATCTGTGTGCTAAGTAATTTTCTGAGCTATCTACACAGACCTGCACGTCACTTCGCAGAATTCATCCAAACCAAAGCAATATGCTATCGCAGTGCAGCATTTTAGGCACTCTCTGCAGGAAACACCTAAGGATTGCATTGGTCAGCCAGGTATCTCAAAGCAAACTATTTCAAAGCACCACATCCTTCTGCAGATCTAATTCCTTAAGTATAAATAATTGTAAATCACTGGCTTTTAATAAAGGTTAAAAAAACAACCAAACAAACAAACAAATAGTGGCCCCATCTCCACCTTCCATAATGAGAAAATACGTTTTTGCCAACACTGCTATTTTTTTCTCCCAGTTCATGTTTATTTCATTTTACTGACTAAAACTGGAAGGAGTATGCCTGGTTTTGTGCAAATATGGCAGGAATCCTTATTTTGGTAGTTTTTTTAATTTTATCTCCTTGCTTATGGCTTTGTATATTATTATGATAGCTATTCCTAGTGACAGAACAGTGGTAGATTTACTACATCTATATCTTGGTCTGGATGTCCACAGTACAGTACATTACCGGCACCCTTATATATCATAGCTCCTTTAGTGCCACAGTCTTACAGACAAATCACCACTATGACCATAGACCTTATGGATACAGCTGTACAATTTTGACAAGTCCCTAAATCACCGACTAGATTCTGATACACAGTGACAAATATTTCATCCCTTAAGAAGTTCCTTTATAGTCAATTGGACAACTCATGAAAAAAGTTATCCAGACTCCATATTTATTCGTCAGCTACCTGTTCATTTTGTTTTCATGTCCTAGCCCATCTTTATGCTTATTCTTATGCCCGATACTGACCTCTTTTGCTTTTCATGTGATCTTTCTCCCACAGTCATGATACCTCAATAAAATAATAATGTTTTCTCATTGATTACTAAGGATGGGTTTTCAGGGCTTTTTAATTCCTTGTGTCAGTCTGTGCTTTGAGACCTGTATGGTGGAGAAGACCCTTAAGCCAGTCACAGGACTCAGAGGCAAATTTCTTCTGTCAGCTGAGGAAGACAAACCAAGGTTTGTACAGCCGGTAGCAAAAGGGGTCCCAACCTGCCTCAGACTTTTAATGATTCTTAAAAAAAAAAAAAAAAAANAAGTGGATGTGGATGTAGCTCAAATACACAGTAACTCCATAAATAAGTAATTGAGGAAGAAGAGATACATTGCCTTTCATCTCTAAATTGCTGTTTCAAATCCAGACCTGGTGTCTAAAATGTTAATTTGAGCCTATGACATCTCTGTGGCCAATGTGAAGTGAATTTCTGGTCCCTGGCCAGTTTCTAATGGACAGGTGGCAACTACCCAAGAAAAGACGACAATCACAATTGGCACCCCGATGGGGAGTCATAGCAGTTGGACAAAGACTGAATCGGTCAAAAGAAAAAGTGATCTCCTTGCCCCCTCCAGACAGTTCAGCTAAAGCAGGCCTGAAACAAATGGGCAAAGCACTGTGGGAGAAGATTGTATTATGATTGTCCTGCCATCCTTTTTCTTTGTGAATAAAACAGGAGACTTGTTTTTCCAAGGCTGTCAATCTCACACCTTTCACAATCTGAGAAATAAAGAGAGAAATGTTGCTCTGTCCCCCCTTACCAGGTCTCCCTGCTGTGACAGTGAGTGTTGCCAGTCACACGCTTGAGCTCTAGATCAAAACCAGGTGGCACAGCAAACTGTATTTAAACTTTGACCCTCAGTTCCACTCTGTTGCACAGCTTTTGCTTGGAAAAAGAAAAAAAAAGGCAAAAAAAGGTTTTGCTAGCAAAAAATGCTTTTCACTTGCCAAAGGACTCATTAAATAGATATTCTACCCCAACCTCAAATATTTCTGAGGGATGACCACCCTCCCAAAGCACCGATTGTAAAAGGAATTTGATAACAAATTTGTCTTCCAGATTCCAATATTGCATTTTCTTTCCTCTTTCTTTTTAGAACAACAGAAAAAAAATCATAAAGAACAAGGAAAAAGAAATTGATAAATCTGTCTAGCTACTATGAGGAAACAAAATGACTGCTGTGCAATGTCACAGCTAGTAATGCCTCAGATTCAACTGAAACAGCATTGAAAAATAGCCAAACAGGAACCTTTCATGTCTGACTTCATAGGTCACCCACCCCATGCTATGTGTTCTTTCTGTGAATCTCTCAGCTAAGTACTTCCAGCTAAAGTAGTTCAAATACACAGAATGAGAAAAAATCAACAAAGAACAAGACACAATGAGCAGTCTAGAAACACCACTTAGCTAGTGCATTGTAACAGGCAGCACTGGATTAGTAGCAACATGGCAAACAACTCATTGCAATTTGAGAGTTTGTCTTACAGCTGGAGTACATTTCAGATTTATCATTCTCGTTTCAAATGTGCTATCAGTTATGTACATGATCAGAGCACAGTTGATGTTCATTTGAATTAAGAAGATCCCCAGACTCAGCACTTGCAGCAAAATGCTACTTTGAAGTAGCTTAATAGCAACTAGACATCGTGAATAAGCACAAGACATTGGAAAATATATTCAATAAAAGGAACTGTCTCAAGAATTTGTTCTAAAATATAAAAAACAGAGGCATGGAAACTGGAAAGGCTGCCTATATTCCTCCACTGAAGTAACAGCAACTATTCAACTGGACATTATTTCCATTAAATATACATATATGTGCATTTATATTAAGACCATCTACCACACCTAGAATTACTGTTAATGAAATGGAGTAAGGAAGAATATTTTCCTGTATTCTGCATGTGTGTGCATGCTTGTATACAGTTGCACCTAGAAACTGCAAAAGCTACACAGCAAGAATAACCAGCCCTACAAAATCTTTGCAATAGTTGGGACTTTAAAAGTTTTCTGCGTTGAGGATTACTTCTTTTTAAAACATGTGACAACAGAAAACTATTTCAAGTTGACTAAGAGATTCAGAAAAAAACAAAGGCTCCGATTTCATATTATTTTGTACTATTTAATCAGTTACATTGTTGGTAGACTTCGAATGTTTTGTATTTACCTGATTTCTGTCATCTTTCTGGTTTAGGAAGAAAGCACAATAAAATGTCAGCCCATAAGTTTACAACAAGGATCAAGCAAAGATACTGGTGTAAGAAGTCCCCAGGCTGGATCTTTGTTTACACTGCAAATTCAAATAATTCCATGACTTCAGGGAACTTACTTATCCATGACAATAGTGTAAAAAATAACAGAATCTAGGCCACAAATTCTATTTGTTACAGTTGAAAGGCTGACCCAAGCACATGGGATTTAAAAAACGGTATCACTTCAGTAAAGCACTGAAAGCTTAGAACAATTCCTTCAGATCAGTGGCTTTATTGTTTTTTTTTTATACTTAGTTGCTTTGCGTCTGGTTGTGTCTTTCTCATATTTCCTTTGCACACAAAGGTTAGTCAATGCTGGTTTACTTTGGCCTTGTTTACCTTACTTGTTTTTCCGTGTTCAATTACATGCCATTCAGTCTCTGGCTCATTTGTACATGACTACAACTATGTTTTTAGGTAACAACATGTCCTAATAATTTTTTGTTCGGTAGTATATATAGAAATCAATCATTCTCTGCTTTACTTCTCACTAGTTACATTTTCATTTTTTAGCCTGGTTTTCTAAGGACATAAGGCTTGTTTGATCGTGCTTCTTGGTTTGTCCACCCCCTTCTGATAACTTTGCAATCGATCTGATCTGAAAGAGAGGCTGGAATTTGAAAGATAAGTTATTACGAGAATTGTGAGGAAAAGTCAAAAATCAGGTGGAGGAAAGTCCAGAGTTATTCCCCCTGCCAAAGGGCAGGCAGACGGACCCGTGCAGCAGCAGGGAGCAAGCTGGCCGGGGAGCACATCTGCAGCATCAGCTTACCCGCCACAACTACTGTTGCTGGCTCAGAGGAGGGTACCGCAGGGAAAAGAAGAGTAATTGTAAAGTTGGCAGCGTGTATTTAACAGAATTAGGGCACAAATCCATAGGAAACCAGGTTTCATTAGTTCCTCTCTTCAGGAGCTACACGTTTTACTGTTTCAAATCTTTATAAGCATATGTTGCCCAGAACCATACCATTCTGTCCCACTTGAGAAATCAAAACCCTGTTCTCCCTGCTTTTATGAGCAATCTTCTTTTTACAACACAAGCACTGCAATGCACTCCTGTACAATTTCTGTAAATAACCTAATCATAAAAGAACTTTTCTTTATTAAAAAGTGAATATTTCAGATTTTTCTTGTTCATGCTGTTGGCCTATTTTACAAACACAGCTCAAGTAATCCTACTTTTCAGTTTCCACATCAACACTGATTTGCAACTGAGAACATTATTTTTCAAAAGGGAGGATCAGATATTCTGAGACATTCCAGACTGTAAGTCCCTATCTCCAAAGATCTGAGTGAAGCTGAGCTGCATTACAAAGTATTTGTATTACAAAGAGAAAGATAGCAGGCCTTCCTTTCTATTGAGACATCTCTAGAGTTTATTTTTTTCTCTTTTAAGTATCTGGCGATACACAGGAAGGCACAGCACTGGTTGTGTACCCCAGGTATGAGTCTCTTTGGTTCCTCTCACAGCTGTTGCTTGCTTTTAAAATATTTGAAGCAGTTTTCCAGTTCTTCTCAGCCCTGAGCCTTGGATACTTGAATAACCCCCGGATAGCAATTGATTATCTTTGGTGAGGCTACTGATCTGTGGTTAAACAGTCCCCTAAAAACCTATTTCATCTCTTCTTGTTGACTTTATTCCTGTTGATGTTGCCCCTATACTTGGCCTATATAACTTTCTAGATGAAGAATTAAAATTCGCATATTTCAACCCCTCTAAATTAATGTAAATATAGATTATAAAACTCTCAAGCAGTAACCATATATTGTTACCAAACATTTTAATTTTATTAAAGCAAATCAGAAGTGACAAGATGTGCCATTTGACAACACTGAAAAACTTTACTGTAACTCAAAGGTGGTTGTCAACTATGCAATTTCTGATATATGAAGTGGCCTCACATTAACTGAATAAATCCATTTTACCCACCCTTCTCTCAGAAATGGCACATAGAAGCAAAACAATTTTTTTTTTAATTATTTGCCCCACCACTCTATCCTACTAAAAAGCTAGACATGGGCTTGGAAGGGGCAATGTTAGTTTTCTTGTGCAGAGATGTGAGAATTTTACCACTTGAATGAAGTTTACATTTCAGAATATAGAAGATGTAGGAATTAGAATTATCCGTATGGTTGACCATATGTCTTTTCTGTTATATCTATATCTAAATATATCTTATCAGCAATATACTGTTTTTGTTTTGAGTTACAACTACACACAAGAACATCTGTCATATTGATGATGTTGTTACAAAGTATTCAAAGACTCTAAGGATCCAGACCCAAACAAAATTATTTTGAGGATAGCTAGAGAGAGGGAATACGAAGAAACATTACATTAATTAGAGATATTAGTATGCTCCACGTTTTTCTTGTTTTCTTTTGGGAAAAAGATCGGGAATCTGACGTCAGTATTGTACTATTCCTGATGGAACAATATAACTGTGACAGGTTGGCAATGCCATTCTTGAGACTCTTCGAACTTTGTGATAAAACACTAGTGAAAGACCTGCCTGTTCACTAGAGAATAGCTAATAATTTTATTATTTATGTAAACTAGTGCTTTTGACAAATGAGTAAATTTGACACATGCTTGCAGGAAAAAATATCAAATCAACCTTTAAATTGTCTCATTTAGTAAAGTATTTATATTCTGGGAAATACTCCTTATTTTTCCTTGGTAGAGACTTTCCATCATATCTTTTAGCAATTTTGTCATTAATATGCTCACTAATATATTAATAGAAGTCTATTGTTCACTGTTTCATCTTTTCATATTAATTCCATATTGTATCATTTGTATTCACTTTGGTGAACACTCCTTTTGATCTGCATCTTATCACATTAATGATTTTGCTACAAACAACATTGTATTATGAGACTTCAATATTCTGTTAGCATATTTAAATGCTAATAATTCAAAGTTGATCAAACCACATGGCAAAAAGAAGGTCAATAAATGAGCAGTCATAATACAGGGTTGGCAAAGCTATTAGAAAAATATGGAACTCATTAATGACCATCATATCAGATACTTTTAAAGATGAATAATGACAAGAGAATCTAGAAGTAGATAGTTAATTAACTATTAGTGCATAATTTGTGACTAAATGTATTTCCAACAACAAATTATTAAATAGACAGGGAAACTGACACTGCTTTTTTGCCCTCATATTATTTATTTTCATCTATATCTCTTTCACAGTCTCTGTTCTTTTAATTCACAATGTGCCTGTATTAGTTTTGCCCTCTGAGGATATGTTCTCCATCTTTTTCAGGCTGTTCTTCACATTCAGACATTTCCCCTCTTTCACATATTTCATTTCAAACACAGAATAAATTCTGTGGGTGTCTGTGTAAATGTGCAAAATCCAGAAAGCTGAGGTGAATTTGAAGCAAAGCAAAAAGAACTTTCTTTCATCCCTAATGTATGTAGTATTGGGGTAATTATTTTTAGAAATTAGATTATACTGGTCACTTTATAATATCTCCACAATAATCTACCTTTTTTTTTTTTTTTGTAGTATCAGATAAATGCAAGACAAGAGATCATGCTCCAGTTGGGAACATTTAAATGTGGGCAGACAAGAATTCTGAAAGTCTGCTTTATCCTGACAATGAGCTTAAAATTTACTTTATTTTATTTCTTTAAATGCAGTCTCTACGCAGATTTTGAGGTAAAGGTTTTGTAGGGAATTCAACAGTGCAGCATTAATCATTGTTCAAAATACACAGCACACAGACATGCTCTGGAGTTTTGGTAAGTAAATAAATAAAGAAACAGAAATAATGCTATTTCTTAAGAGAGTTAAAAAGAGAACTACAACCTTTTCCGGATCCAAAGGCAAATAAATGTTTCTGTTGGGAAAACAAAGTGGTCTTTTTGGTTGTTAGATTCACATCTGCTTAGTTTAGAATTGTCTTCTCAGAGAGATGAGGCAGTGTTTAGTGATAAAGCAAACACAGAGTGATCCTTTCAGCTTTAAAGCTGCTCTTGCTAATGTCATAGGCCAGGATTTTATGAAGTTAGAGCTACTCTGACTAATGGCTGCTCAAGTCGCAAGCTAGCTAATATTAGACTGCCCCATACTGAACTTTTATCAGTTTTTGCTGTGTCTCATTTCAAATGCCTCTTGCACTCACAGGGCAATTTAGGTTTGCTCTAAGGTAAGAGTGTTTGCAGCCAGGCCTCTGGACCTGCAAGCTATTTTGTGCAGCTTGACCTTTCCATCTGCATGCAGCCCTTCTGACTCCAGCAGCAGCTGTCTCTGGTGTCAGAGGCTGCCTACACACAGCAGCTTGCGAGATCAGAATCGTTGTCGTGCAGGAGATCCAAAAGTACATACAAAGCACAAAAAATCCGCAGATGTGAAATCACCACTGGTTCGATGGACCCTCAGAAGCAGAGGCACTCTGGTGCGTACTTTCCTGTAGCTCCAACTAAGGTTTCAACCTTGGAACTTGGCGTTGACTATAAATGGTCACAGGAGTATGTCTTCTGCAAGGGAAGAAATGACCTTTGCTCAAAAAAAAAAAACTTTTCTGGAAGCGTTTCTGAACATGTTAAAAATGCTGCAGAATTTTCCATACTTTGTTTAACACAGTTCATGATGCAAAAGAAAACTTAACTATTCTTCCTGAGCCGGTTCCCAAACTATTACCTTCAGTCCAACACAATAATATGAAGCATTACAGCTAATTGAGAAATTGAAACTAATCTTCCACTTTGCAGCCACTATCCCTATTCGAGTCAATAGACTCAAAATACAAGTGTACTGGAAGACAGTATTTTGAAGTTCCATAATTTCACCTTTGTCACCCTTATATCTACATCTATCCAAAGGTATCCGTCAGATATAAGGTTCCTGACTTCACTGTCAAATGCACTCATCATGAGCCTCCATCTGTCTTTCATCACTCATTTGATCTCAGGGGGTCAATTTAACATCTGTCCACCCTATAATATTATGTAATCATTGTATTTTCCCATAAGTATATTTGTATTTTGTTTAGTGCTAGCTCACCTGTTTTGGAGAGAATTTCATCACCATAATCCATGAACCATCTTATCAGTCTTTAAGTCTGTTGCTTAACATTCTTCTGCCACAGTGGCTTTGGAAAAAACAAACACACACACAAGCACCCTTTGTCAGCAGGTACGCAGGTACTCCTAAATGCTAGGGTGACCAATTTTGCCTCACCAGATATGTCCGGAAGGGTGATTTGGGCCTGTGTAAACATACTTAAGTTTGCTTTACACTGCTTTTAGACATACCATTGAATTCTTGGACACCCAGTCCCACTGTATCCTGTTTTTTTTTCTTTCTCATCCTTATTAAAAGTGCTTGAGGAACACGAACTACATTTTGGGTTTTGCAGTTGTACAGCAGGTCCTACACACTGGGAACACAGTGGAGTCCTCAATCCTGACAGGTTTCTAGATAGTGTTACCATTTAAATTACAGGAAGAAAAAAAAAAAAGAAGAAACAAAACTCAATAAACCAATTCTAAAATGTTCTCTCAGGTGTCAGGAATCCAAATCAATCCAGCCCATTGAGATTGATGAGCTGTTGCATACAAGCAGGACCTGCCAGGCTAGTCTGCTGTTCTCACTCCACCAAAACGTCCTGCAGATGTAATGGCCTTCTAGTAAAATGAATATGTCGTCTAACCTCATTACAATCTTGTAACCCACTACTGTCGAGCAAAGTATTTGTTGGGTTTTTTTCTTCCCATAGAAGAACAATGTCCAAAACCTTTCTAATAATTGTCCTGAGTTGTGCCAGTTCTTCCTCAGCAGTGTTGGGAAATAAACATGGCAAACTACAGCAGGACATGCAAACACAACTTTGTATCCTGCTTTCCAGTAAATTTTATGGAGAGCCTGGAGGCTGAATCTTCAGCACATTTCCTTTCCTTTCCTTTCCTTTCCTTTCCTTTCCTTTCCTTTCCTTTCCTTTCCTTTCCTTTCCTTTCCTTTCCTTTCCTTTCCTTTCCTTTCCTTTCCTTTCCTTACCTTTCCTTACCTTACCTTTCCTTACCTTACCTTTCCTTACCTTACCTTTCCTTACCTTACCTTTCCTTACCTTACCTTTCCTTACCTTACCTTTCCTTACCTTACCTTTCCTTACCTTACCTTTCCTTACCTTACCTTTCCTTACCTTACCTTTCCTTACCTTACCTTTCCTTACCTTACCTTTCCTTACCTTACCTTTCCTTACCTTACCTTTCCTTACCTTACCTTTCCTTACCTTACCTTTCCTTACCTTACCTTTCCTTACCTTACCTTTCCTTACCTTACCTTTCCTTACCTTACCTTTCCTTACCTTACCTTTCCTTACCTTACCTTTCCTTACCTTACCTTTCCTTACCTTACCTTTCCTTACCTTACCTTTCCTTACCTTACCTTTCCTTACCTTACCTTTCCTTACCTTACCTTTCCTTACCTTACCTTTCCTTACCTTACCTTTCCTTACCTTACCTTTCCTTACCTTACCTTTCCTTACCTTACCTTTCCTTACCTTACCTTTCCTTACCTTACCTTTCCTTACCTTACCTTTCCTTACCTTACCTTTCCTTACCTTACCTTTCCTTTTTGTCAAATGTCATAATGCTTTTACTGCTGGGAACAAATGTACAAACACGCAAAATGAAATCAAGGATTAAAATTTCACTCAGGCCTTTCCGAAATATATATTATTTTAACAATTCACTTCCTTTATTCCTATCGCTTATTCAGTCACCTCAGTTCTCATTTTAGTTCGAATGCATTTTCTGCTTAGTAGGATACTAAATGTTTCTACTTGCATGGGTTTTGTGCCTTTCTAAAGATTTAATTGAACTCCCATTTTTAGTACCACACATTTGCCAGTTTTCTTGCATAGCACAAACATTTTAAAACTGTCCAATCAGGTTTACTTTTGACTTGTATCTAATTACTGCTGTTGGACCTGGCCTTGCTTTGGTCCTTATTCATTCTGCGAAGTTATTTCAGGGCATTTAAAATTCATATAATTAACTTGTTCATGGAACGTAGATGCTTGGTTATTATTAGGTTTTTTGCTTTTTTTCTTCAGCAAATCCATGCAAGTAATCCAGCCCCATCTATTTGTATGATCTATTGAGCTGGGTGATCTATTTATGACATAATGGAAAAGCAGGCAAGAGAGATGGGAGCTGTGTGCTTGGCAGTAGCTGTTGCAATCAATATTCCACTCACGAACAAACTGTCAAAAATTAAGGATGCACAGAACTGTATTATTTTATCATGGGCTGGGTTATTTTCAAAGGAATCTGGGGGACTTACAGGCCCAGCTCTCATTAAATTCTAATGGGAACTGGGAGACAAACTCTACTGAGCTGCCTTCAAAAATATCACAGCAGTGGTGAATAATTTTATGAGGTCACCCAATCAAAATGAATTCCATCATGATCCCTACACACAGTTAAACAACTTCTTGGGCTTAATTCTTCTCTTTTAAAAGGATTAAGAAAACCAAAATAAATTGTATTTACATTTTTGTAGGATTTGAAATTATGTTTTCCTAGCAATAGCCTGGCTTCTTTTTTTCCTTTTAGAGGCAAATTATTTCCCCTGTCATACTTTGTCTTCACTGTGCCATAATCTCATGAGAAAGTGATGAAAAATGCAACTGCTGATACAGGGGCCAACACTTGCAGGGGGTAAGAAGATGTGCAGTACATATTCTGAGACTTTCACATTCTACAGGTAATCCTGGTAAAATGAAGAAGTGTCATCAAATTTGGTGTTAGATTAAACAGCAGTGATCTCTTCATATCGATCACCGAGTTTTTCTTCAGTAATGCATTCATATATTTAATTTTGTGTAAACTTTTACCAGACCCCTGACTACATGCTGGGCTTCTGTATCATTTAAATGGTGAAATAAGGAAACCAGGAGCAGCAAATGTTCATGAAATAGAGCATTTCCCTCGCTCTTGCAGCTGTCCCGCAAGTGATTGTCATCAAGGTGGCCTGCCATCCTCCCTTAGGATTGGCATTAATGTGGTTCCTCATATAGGCAGGAGCACTTCTTCCCAGATTCTTCCTCTTACCTCATGACTCTACAGGAAAATATTGCATAAATTCAACTCTTTGCTCTTGCCAAAAGGTCACTTTTACAGTGACCATGAGCAAATTTATAAATTACATACGTAGTGGGGGGGATTCTGTCTTTCTGGGTCAGATTTTTTTATAAGGTAGGCAAACTGCTCCTTCAGCCTAACCTGAAGGACTCTGTTCTTGTAAATCCTTGTTCTTGTAAATCCTGGCAAACAGAGAATTCAGCAAATCCATAGGAGGACACTGCAAATCCAAGTTCACCGATGAGTTCTGTGATGCTGTTCTTGCTGAAATCATGTATCACTTGAGTTGATCCACCTTGTATTACCATACAACCCTTTTGGGAAAAACTGAGTGTGTTTGCAGGTCCATAGTTCTGCATCATCTTTCATGAAATGTCACAAAATATTCAAACTTCTAAAATAAGTGATTTGCCTGTGGACCAGACTATGCAGCTGAGATTTTTCTCCTGTCATTTTCTGTATCTGACATCAAGGTATGTAAAACTGAAAAAAGAAAATCAATGAGAAGCTGAGGACCTTGATTACCAGTAAGGGTTGATTAATAACAGTCTCTATTTCCTCTGTCTTTTTCCCTTCTCCAAATATTCAGTGGTGGTACCAGATACAGTAATTAGAAAACCCAGTGCAAGTGAGGCAATTTTCTTTTACAATGAAACCTTTGCTTTTACTGCTCCATGAAAGCAAGACAAGGTCTATTAAAATGGCATTAAAAGATGAGCTACCGGACTGAATTAGAAAATAGGGTTTAGACAATCCAAGGCAGAAAGTAAGGAATGAGATATAATTAAAATGTTGATATGATGCACAAGGAGACAGAAAAATCAAATGAGCAGCTTTTCAGTCAAACTACGTTTTCCTCCACTCCTTTCAATTTTCCTCCAGTTCAAAAGTTTTCAGTAAATATGTGAATATATTTATAGACATATAGCTATGCATGTATGCATACATGCGCAGGCACACACACACATAGCTGATGTGAAACAGCCTTCTTTCTAATATCTTTTTCATGTGGTAAGACAATGGCTACTGTTTAGTTAAAAACTTCCATACAATCCTTCACTCAGGACCCAGATTTCTCAGAAAATATTTTTATATGATGTTAATACAGCCAGCAGTTCCAAGAATATGTATCTGGTAACCCCAGCATGACTACTCTATGGTCTTGTTAGAGTTCATTTTTATTATCAATAATCATTCCACAATATTCTTATTTTTATCACAATGTATTTGTTTTCTTATGAGTGAATGTTTGTGCAGTTTATGATCTCATTACAATCAATACCGATTACTTGCAGCAATAAAAGCAACTGAGTTCCAGAAAAAATACACAGAAAAAAAATATGTATTTTTAACCACCTAAAAATTTCCTTTTGTTCTGTTTTTCCCCTCCACTCAGAACATTTTTTAAAGGTTACTGGAGCTACTGTTTTTCACACAGTCTTTGAAACTCCAGAGTACCTTCCATCAGCACCTACAAGGAGAGCCATACATTTTCAATCTGTTGAAAATAATTGTGTGGAAAAACCCATTCTGTTGCTTCCAGACACAATCCAATCAGTGTAATGGTTTTTGAGAAAGAAGGAACTATATTCACATTTCATTCATGTAAAGAATGAGATAATAGAAGACTTTCATGGTAGATGAGCACCCTGCAGGTACTGCAGTTTGCTGCAGCATACATTAGGCCTTGTTGGGTTCATTGCATAAGGAAAAATCTCTCTTAAATTGTGCTTTTACCCCAGGCTTCAAATACATATTTTTTAAATGGACTGAAGCAGGAACTGGAGGGATTTTGCACCCCAGTACAACTTTCGCTTTTGAATGGCAGCTCTGATGTTCTAGGAGAACTTGCCATAATTCTTGTCTTTCTTTAATGATGTAAAATTGACCCAAACAGCAGATACCAGGGCCCTCACCATCAAACTTAGAGCATTAATTCCCAATCAGACAAAGAAAAGACCTAAAACAAAAACAACCAAGGAAATGAACATCTTGTTTCTTTTTGGTATTCTCTGGTCCTGCTACCTTTGTGTGGGTTTCAGTTTTAATTGAAATTCAGTAACAGCAGAGTTCAAACGCAGAGTGGATGTCAGACAGTGTACTGCAGCAGCAGCACTGCCGGAGAGGTGCGGTTGTTTGACAAAGAAGAATGTTCCTTTGCTTTTTATAGCACACCATTGTTATCGGTTTCCTTTTTATTGTAGTAGGAAAGATAGCCGCCACATTCGTGTTCAAACGCTGTGCCCACGACAGTCCCTGCTCAACTCCTCGTACCTCTCCAAATCACATTCCTCCTGAGCTGAGACTGCTCACTTTCACTCCGCGCACAGCTGTAACTGATTTGAGAAAGAATGCATTAACAAAGACATATCATTAAATTAAAAACTGGGGGGAAAATGTAGAGCTGTAGACATTCAAACATGTTAGAGAAGTGAGTTTTGAACAGTGGTGACCAGAATTTGCTCTGGCTTGACTTGTTTGATCTTACATGTGTTAACTGATTGATTTTAATTCAGGAGATGCTAATGCTTAACTGATATATAGTCTATATACATATATAAATGAGCAATAGAAAAAGTACGCAGGAGAAAACGAGTTCTTGAGGAAAAGCCTTGCATGGCTCAACACTGCTAAGAAGCATGGAAGACTTCTTAGCAAGGTGCTAACATGCAGTTCTTGTACTTCATTTTAAACTGTCTAGTCTCATATTTTGGATCGGTTCTAACCAGCACTCAATAGGTTATAGATATGTGGTGTCAGCAAAATACCACTTTTATTACAGAAATAAAGATTTAACTTATTGGCTTTATTAATGTAATGTTGTCACTGGCAGAGTTTATATTAGTCTTCATCAAACCTTTCTAGAAAAATAAAATTTGTGGTACAACTGCATGTGTAATATGGGATTTATAGGTCTAGGATTAGCAGTCAGCAATCATGCTTGTTCACATAGCTGTGTGATGAGGTCCAGATTAACACGTATTTGTAATTTCATGTGGCCCAAGTGAGTTCGCTTAGAGTCTTCTTATGAAGAGGAAAATTCCTGCATGATTTAACAGAGCTCACGAGTTCACTCACCCCTCCTCAAACCTAAAATATACTGAAAGAAACCAGAGAAATATTAATGTTGTATGTAACTCTCATACATATATGTGACATGTTGCTGGTTCATGAAAGCTCTTTAATTCATAGAACACTTATGATTTTAGGTAATGCTAGTTTTACAAAGGTAATTTGAACTAAGTTTAATTTATTGCACTGGATACATTTTTTGGAGGCTAGGTGCTAACTATGCAGTTGAATTTAGAATGGTAAACACAAAATTTCACACTGAGGATGAATAATTCAGTTTTTAAGTTGCTAGCAAGATGAATAAGTGGATTGCTGTCAAATGATCTTTATTTTATTTGTCAAGATAAAGCACCGTCCCAAAGCCATAAACAGATTGTAAAGGAGACATTTCCTTCTTACCCTTTCTTTCACACTTTCAAAGATCTTTGCAAATCTGTCCAACTAAATTACAGCACTTTTTTTTTCCTCTTTATAAGCTGGTGCTTTTTACATAAGAAAACCCTTAGTTTATGCATCAATTGTAGAAAGGCTTTGCATGTGCTTCCTCTTAAAATTTCATATAATTAGTGTATGCATACATCTACATGCCCTAACATCAATTTTACAACATATTTAAAACAACATTACAACAGAAAAAAACAGCTGCACATTTTCACATTTCTCACGTATAAAGCTCCCACCAATATATCCTACCCTTTAGATTTATCATCTATTTAAGGTTAGGGAACTCTGTCTCTGACCATAGCTACTACACTATTGTTCTCATTACTGACAATAAGAAATAAAAAAGTCTTCACTCTTTTCAGTCTCCTCTTACTTTCCAAAAGTTCCTCTTCCAGAAGTGACATCCTGTTGAAATATGGGGTAATCAGCCTCTTCTTCCTCTCCACATATCTTTTGAGCAGTGACTTGGGGGGGAGCGGTAGAGGGGGGGAAAGGTATTCTGACCAAATTGGGAACACATTTCCAAGCTGAATAGTAGTTCCCACCAGCAACAACTTTGGACTCAGACCAGGACCTCAGATCACATAAATCAGCATAAAATGTCTTTGAAATTGCAATAATTTGCACTTGCAGAATATTTGGCCCTCAGACCAGAAGCTCAGCACAAAAGAATTTATATCTCCCTTCTTAATTATGCCAGACAGTGTGTTTCTTTAATAAGGAGAGAAAAACAGCTTACAGAAGTGACCTGCATTTGGTGAGATGAAGTTCTACATACACACTGCCAAGATCATCTGCCTCACTTTTCCTTTTTTTTTTTTTATTTTTTAACTATTTGTTCTCAATCATGTATTTAAATCTAACTGTAAAGACTTAGTAGGTTCTAGTTGTTGTTTTCTACTAAAGCTGTACAGGGACGATGTGATTCTTCGGGGAAAAAATAAAGTCAGCTGAAATCAAGCAAAAATAACCTATACAGTATTTAGACTTAAGATGCCTTACTCCTTTTTTCACTTTGTCTTAAATCTATTCTTTCAATCATTCACTTAAATTTATTTGTATTTTAAGGAATATTCTTCAAGTCCTCCCTTTCAAGTTTCTTTAAAAAAATAAAATTGGGATATTCTCCAATTACAAATTTTCTTTTGGGAAGTCTCATATTGATATAGGCAAAGCATGTTAGAATAAGCCATTATTTTCTGAATGAAAAAATTATTTAAGAGTTTAATACTAAATTTACACAGGGACTTTGTCAACCAGCTGCAATTTTAGGCAATATTGTCTGACACTGAATTATCGGGCACAGAGATGTAATATCCTGAACAGCAGTATCTACCTATAAAGTTGCTCAGGCGCCTCATTTTTCACTGATGTTGAAGTGTTTCTTCTGGGTTTTTATCATACTTCCAGGTGCTCCTCAGGGTACCTCCAGCAGGATGCTGAGCTCCTTGGCGTCCAGGGCAGTCTGATTCACAAAGCACATCTGCCTGGACAGGGTCTACCAAAGCAAGACCCAGGGATGAGGCTGCCAGGTGACTGGATTAGGAAGGAGGAAGACAGAACTTGGGCCATGTCCCCACAGGGTGCATCGGAGGGTGGGGACCCTGGGGAGTGCAATGATACTTACCATGTGCCAACGTCAGGGACAGCCTTTCCAGCCTCTGATTTTTCATCTGAAGTTCTGATCTTGTCCATGATACTGAGGGGCCTCTTTACCCGCTCTTAGGAATTTCTTACCCTCTGAGGTAGCTGCTGGCCAAAGTCATTGGTTCCCATGAATGCCACCTTCAGGCACCCAATGTTTGCATTTTTCAGGGAACTTGGATCTGACTGACTTCATAATTAAGAGTCCCTAGCATGATTCAGGACCAGCCAGGAGAAGCTTGTTTCACTATGGTGCCTTGAGATAACCCTTCAGATGTCTTACCACTGAGTGACTACTGAACCCCTCTCTCAACCTTCAACCAAAGAGACCAGGCAAAGAGAATAACTAAAACTTCCCATTACTTACTTGGCCCTCAGAATCTATCTTTGGGTTTTTTTCAGAAAAAAAAGGTGTGCAGCATTATCCAAATACAAGGTTGGGCTTGTACATTTCCCGGGCAAATATATCGCTTCTTACAGTCCTCTTCTTCTCATGGAAGTAATATTTGTAGCAAAGCAACTATGACTGAGAAACAAAACCAAAATGCCTCGTTGTTTTTCAATATTTTCCATGTTTTTATTTAAATAATAAAATGGCTGAATCTGCACATCTTTTAGTGAATTTAAAGAAGTGTCGTGCATAAAAGAGTGGCGCATGTCTCTGTGCTTACTGTTTCTGAGAGATAATCACTTATCATTGGATCACACGTTCCTTTGGGGTTTGTGAGAGGGAGGGAAATGAATTTTCTTGGTATCCAGCAACTTAAACAGCATATAAAATTACATCTGTCTTTCACATTGCAGTCTAGTATCTGAAGATGGGTTATGTTTAAGCAGAAGTCACCCTGAATTTGTTGCCTCACCCATCTGATAGACCCTAAACGTACTGAATTTCCAAGTATTGTCTGCTTACATATTGTGAAACATGTCCCTGTCCCAGCAGGATGCATACGGTAAGCACCAGTGAGTGGCTGGGGCCAGAAACAAGTCTCTGTGCAGACAGCTGTACGAGCCCCGGCAGCCTGCTCTACAGACCACACAGGAGCAAAGACAAGCAGCACAAACTCCTGACTTCGGCGCCTCCCGTTGGAATAACCAAATGCACTTCATGGTGACATTACACTGACTTGTGTTTCTGCAAGAGTGAAATTCAAATGCTGGGTTGTCTGGAAGAGTTTTGAACTTTGTGCCAATTAATGCATAGGAGAGTTTATTGTGCCTAATTAATGCATTAATTAATATTTTGTCTGTGCTTAGAAACATGTACTTAGAGTGGAAAACAGGAAAACTTCTTAAGAGATGAGGGAAGTATTCTACTGGAAGATGTGAGGTTCTGAAATGTACGGGTTTCAAAGAGCTATTGTTGCCTAAAAGAGAACAGTGAAAAACGTTGCATTTGGATGCTTTCCACTTACTCATTTCTTCCCCTTACTTTGTACTAGTTGGGCTATTTACATGAAAACATCATCTTTGTTCCTTAAGAGTTCATCTGCTGCTTGTTCCCTGCCTGAAGTCAAAATAATGCTATGTTTGTGAGATTTTAATCACCTCTACTGCAAACAATTATGAAATTATAAACAGAAGATTATGACTTCAAGTGGGAACTAAGTGGCAGGAGCTGATGAACTCTTAAAAGCAAAGATCCTGTTATCATGCAAATGCTTCCAGTAATGAAGAAAATGAAGGAAAAATCATGTAAAAAATCTGAATATGAGCATCTGAATCATAGACAGTGGTGGGTCTTTCAGACAGGATAATGGTAGTTCAAATGATTTCATAATAAACTTGTAAAGCCATGCTAGCAATTACTATTTAATTATATATCAATTTTTGCATCTGTAATATTTCTTTTTCATTAGCAGGATTTCATTTGGAAAAAAAGTTCTACCAGAGCCTACTATTTTTCAGACAGAATCTCATAATTTTCTCTACATAGCGTGTACTCTCCACACCTCTTATTTGTTCATGGCAGTTACATCCAGTAAAAAAGCAAGGTGTGCACGGTTTATACTGCAGCTTCCTTCTCCTTCCAGTTCAACAGTGCTGGGGAAGTCAGGAGTAAACCTGAAATGTTTGGCTTCAAGGATACCTACAGAAGAAGCCAGCCAGCCTCCATGTGTGCCGTTGCCTGTGCAGCAGCAGCATGGATTGTCTTCAAACAACCCTGTTGCCTCAACTGTGTACATTGCCAGCAGAGGGGAGGGGTCTCCCCCAGATTTGTTCTTTTATCTCCAAGGCAAGATATACGGAGAAAAAAATTTGACACGAGCCTACCTTCTCAAAGGTTTGCAGTGGTGCACCATCAAATGCACAACCACTCCTCTGTATTTCACCGCTTTTCCTTGCAGGGATACGCTTAGCGTATCTGGGCAGGTTTCATTGATACTACTCTCTCCTGATTGACATTGGCTTAGCAAAGCTGGTCAGCTGAGCAGCGGCACTGTTCAGAGAAACCTGCTGTTCTCATGCGGGTTGTGGATTTGGATTGCCCTGAGAATCCCTGGCAAATCCTGACACAGCCACTTAAAAAGCTGTTTGTTCCCAGTATGCTCTTTGAACTGCACTCAGCCTCTGTAATAAGTAGCTGAATTATATGTACCGTTTAGGGACCTCTGCACAAGATTCCTCTAAACTTGCTTTATATATTTTTGGAGTGTGTTTTATTTCTAGCAGCCAGGCGGGTGGCCTGAAAGACCATTTCAGAGATTGCAGTCACTGCTGGCATAAGAATAAGAGGACACTAACAGCTGGAGACACCTCCAGGGCCACTGAGTCTGGTAGAAGTGATCTGGTCCAGCAGAGGTGATTCACCTGAGAACTGAGGTGTAGTCCAGTTTCCAGGCAGCAGAACTGGTCGTAGCAAAGGTGAAGTCACTGAGAGAAACCTAAGTTAATATCAACTCTTTGTGTAAGCAGATAACGTTTTGACCGCTGAAGTCCTGGTATATGTGTAATTGCCTGAAAGTTAAAGTGCCCGGAAAGCAGGATGGAGGTGAGATTAAGGATATGGCAGACATTACTTACATCACAATTTTTTATGATGGCATGGTAATCAGGTGAAAATGGAGGTTTCTCCAGTATCGCACTTTGCGAAAATGGCTGATGTTTGTTAGATGACAGGGTTTCAGTATATTTGCTTTGCTAACTGAAGCTTCAGTTACTCTAAACGCATAATTGCATGCCATGTGATGAGAGCAACACAGCCTACAAAACCAGCTTCCAAATGTTAAAAACAGACACTGAGTGAAATCTGTCACCTCAAAGGACTAGCATAAGATTCAATAAGACTTGCTTTGGGAACATTTGCTACCTTGCTTGAAGTCTCATCCTCCAGGAAGAATAAATGCATAAAAAATTCAGGTTTTATTTTTTAAGTAAATTTCTAGCATTGTGTTGCAGAGAAAATCTTGAATATATTACTCAGGTGCAATTTGAAAGTGCCTAAATCAGAAGTTTAATAAAATAAAATTACTTTTCAAAATCTTATGAAAAGGAAGTAAGACATTTATCTCCAAAGTTTGTTTCAATGCTAGGTTGCTGAGACTGAAAGCTGTGGATCTTTGGTCACATTTACACGACAACTTGAAGACTTTTGTGGAATTTCACCATAGTCTTTCCTACATAAATCTTTCCTTCAATTTGATACATTTAATAGATCTTAACTAAGCCAAACCAAGGTCTTCAAAGGGCATGTATTTGAAAGCACATCCAGTTGTGTCATGTAAAGCCTTAGTTCAGCTATAGAAGCATTTAGATGTCTTTGTCTTATTGTGCTTTCTCTGAAGACTATAAGCCAACAAGAAATTTCATGCTGTCATGTACATCTTATACATTCTTTCTGTAAAGCTTCTCTGCAAAACTCGCAAAGGTGAATGAAGAAACTATTCCGGTTTTGGTCATGGTCAAGGCAATGTTTTTTATATTCTTCTTGCTCAACCTTGTAATTTAATGGTAAGTAAGTCTCGCAGATTTGGATTGTTTATGTCAATAGATCATATTAGAAAATCAGCTTTAAAAGAAAAAAGAATCTCCTGACCACCATTGCTCAATACAAAGAATTGTACTCTAGGGTACAGAAATCAGAAAGTTAAATAGAAGGTATTATTCTTTAATATCCTAACCGTTTCTAAGTCAGCAGCATAATTTAGGGACCTAACTCAATGTGAAACTTTAATTTTACACTTAACAATACTGTTTAGATACATGATTTTTTCTGTTTAAATATAGTGTTAGAGTTTTATTAAAGATCAGCAAAATTCCTCTTATTCTTCCTGAGATATGGAACTGTAAAACACACGCACACATTTTACCTGGTGTCAAAGTTTCTCTTCCTAGTACTCTCTAGAAATAATTGAAGGTGGAACCTATATACCTTTTATATAGAAAGACATTAAAGCTTTCAAACAGTTTTCTATTTAAGATTCTAAAAGAGATAACAAATAAACAACTACTACTAAATGCCATGATTGTGGCACCTGTGGGATACTAGCATTTCCTAACCATTCCCAGCCTTTTTTACCATCCCTGCCTCATTTTCATTTCTAAGGCCGTACACTGTACAAGCTGTGTTTTTAATAATTTTGCTAGGTTTGTAGTACCAGTGTGATGTTTTAATGAAGACTCAAGAAGTAAAGAAGCAGTAGACCAACTGTTTTCACTGAGACACTTAGCAAAGTGAGATATACAACAGAAATTGTCTTTCTTTCTTCTCAGTCTTTGTTGGATGCTACTGCAACCTGCAAATGCTGCACTGTGATTGTACAGCAATAGACTTCTCTCATTTTCTGCTGCAGGAAACAACCAGTGCACTGTAACAGACATACTTCTCTATTATCCCTGTTTAGTGTCTCCAGCCAAAAAGCAACAACAGCAGTTCATCCTTGGTCAGGTCCCAGTTGGGACTATGTAATTACCATTGTGGTGGATCAGAGGCAATTAATTTTATTCCTCTTGCTTTAAAAAGCAGCAATCAAAAGAGGGGGATGGTGAGGCTTTTAATGCCAGAACACAGTCCAACACAGAGGTTACACAATTAAAATAAGAAAATGTCAAGCAACAGAAAAGTTAAAATAGCACTACCTCCACTGGCTTACAGTGGCAGAGTGCTGTGGGGAACAATGCCAGTTTATATTCTCTAAAGATCTATTGCAGGTTTCCAGCAGTTCAGACATTGCTATTTCTAAACCGTAATTTTTATTAAAGTCATCACAAAGTACAGTCTTTTCTACTACAACCAGCTTTGTTGCCTGACTGTTCTTATTCAAATCTCAGACTAGTAGATGACAACGTAGTCTTCTTGGATAAGTGCGAGTCACCATGGCTATCATTCCTCAAGGTGTTTATTAAAGCAGATCCCCAATAACAATGGTTTCAGCCTAAGAAAAAAAGACTTCTGAGTAGCAAGGTCAAGCTGCAAGAGGTTTGTCCAACTTGTTTCCAGGCTCATATTGCATTTCATTTTCAAAATAAGAAACCGACCACAGTAATAAATCCTGTCTGTCACCACACCCCTCTTTTGCCATATGTATTAGTTTCAAAATAATTTGAACAATATGTAACTTACATCCTTTCAAACATCCACTGAACTTCACACAGTGAAAACATACTGTCCGTGAAGAGGAAGTAATACACACAGAGGACATCAGTTGCTTATGATGTACATTAAGATGCTTGAGTAAGCTGTCAGTGGTAACCATCAAATTTTTGGCTGTCCTCAATGAATTCCCAGCAGAGAAATAAAGCTTCCTTGAAAGCCAGTCTACAGGTTGTCTTGTCTTTCAAAAACAATGTCCAGAAAAGAATGTTCTGTATGGGTAAGAGAATGGTACATTTGTTAGACATGTTTCAAAGGAAGACACATTCTAAAATATGTGACCGAAACTATCTTAGATCTAGTAAACTATGTTCTAATGTCCTTTGAAACAGTGAACTCCTTAATCTGACAGCAAAAGTATATGCTAGTTGTGACCCACTATGATGCTCTTGAAAAAGAGACTGCAATAAAAATGATGTACATGCTTTGCTAAATGATCCATTTCTATTCAGATAACAAACCTCTCTTAACATCTAAAAATGTTATCTCATCTCTTTTGAAACTGAATGGGCTTGTCAATAGACTGTTGCATGGGTGAATTGACTCAGGCTATTTCAGAGAAGGTTTATGGGGGGGATCCAGATAAATATATAGAAAACATGAGACAGGGTTAGATTTTGTTCTGTCTGCTGTATAACAAAGCTGTTCCATATATTTACTTTTTCCTAATTTTTATTTTAAAGTTTTGGGGGTTGTTTTTATTGGATGTGTTTTTTAATATTATCTGAAAGCCTGCCAGATGAAAACTTGGATACTTATACTCTAATATTTCTGGCTTCAGGGTTTTTTAACCTCTAGTGTTGGGAGCCATGCACTTGCCTTACTACCTGACATCACCTAGACAAGGCAAATAACTAAATGCATACTGGTCAGCTATCTTGCAGTGATTCATTTGAAGGCTCTTACTTCATGTCCTCCCCTGTTATGGAAGCCACAACAAACCACGTTAGTAGGAGTAGCATGGAATTGTCATTGTCTTTCACTTTGGGAAGCCAGGTGCCGCCCTGGCAGCAGGGGGCTGGAATAAAAAAGGAGTTACAACCCCTGTTGTGGTCAGGGAATGTGTTCCCCAGGCAGGGCCAGCACGAGGAACAAGACACCCTCCCTGTTCATAACCTTGTGCCTGTCTGCTGCAGAGTCTACCACTCACCTGTCACAGAGTCCAGGACCTGGGCTGTCCCCAGTAGATGACACCACATGTGGGGAAGTCCTTTTCTTAAACCCCAGCATGCAGTACATCAACTCACAGACATCAAGACCTCAGAATATCGGGAGCACTGTAAGAACAATTGTGCTTGCAATCGTAGGTTTAAGTTACGAGGTGTAATATTACACATGCAATATAAGTGGAAAGGTTAAGTAGGCCTGAAAATCAAGGCCTTAAATTCATTAGTGGTACTCCGCTCGCTACATCTGTTTTACATTGACATAACACCACTAGACTTTTTCATTAGGGCATTTTCCTATACATCAGAGCAGAGAGGAACATATTCCAAGTACACATTCGGACCCAGGGCCAAAGGCAGGGAGAGGGTTTGGGAGCCAGTCGGCATACAGGAGCAAACATCAGAAAGTTCTCCCTCGTATGAATGCTAACTTTTAGATGTTTTTGTCAGAAAAGGCTAATACATGTTTAAAGCAAACATACTGGTTTACAGAGAACAGAGTTTATGCATATAGTTGTTACACACGGACGCACACACAAATCCATTATCAAATCACACTTGAGCACACAAGTGTTCACACAAGTGAGCAATCACACTTGCTTAATAAGCAGGAGTGATACAGAGGTAGAATGAGGTTTTGCCCAGTATTACTCATGCATCTTTGGGTAAACAACTTGATATCTTATGAATAGCCTCACTTTAGATTCTGTTTTACGTGGTGCATGGAGATTGCACTCCGACCTGTTTGTGTGTCATTTGTGCAGTATACCTCTAAGGATCTTGGTGGAAATATTGAGGAACCAAAGGCACAAATGAATTTATAATATTATGCAATCTCAATTCCTAGCTATTTGTTTTATTTTTTTCTCAAGAAAATGCTTCAGGTGTTCTGTCTATCACAGTCTGCCTTTCTGTTCCTAGAGCAGCATATTCAGTACTGACAGTCTGGCTAAATACCAGCCTACCAGGAGAGGAACCTGCTTAATTGCCTGAATTCCAGCCTCATAAAACAGCTTTCACACCTTAAGCTGGACTAGTTTGCATCTGTGGCTGTCAGGTTTCTGGCTTGCAAATGAAGAAATCAGCTGCTCCCGTTCCTCAAAGAATACCCAAGGGTACCAAACCTCATGCATAAAGTCAAAACATACAAGCTGATTTCCATACAGAATAAGAATAACATATTTTGTTAATAAGAACTTATCTAAATTACTGTACCAGCCCTTTTTCTATTTTTTTAATATACATAGATGATACCATAACATGGTACTGAGGAGGAATTAAATTGGACTTCTCGTTAAAATTTAGATCTTACCACTTTTGTAGCCAATCTGACTGTGATCTTAACTATGTCATTTGGGTCCATTCAGACTTTTTGCTAACTCCATTTTGATTGACCTTTTTGAGTCTTCTTTTTTTTTTTTGATAAACAAAAGCTATTATGAAAAGCGTGCCTTGTGGCCACATATATGCCAAAAACCACCAACTAACTAAAAACCTGCCTTTTAAACCTGAGCATCAGCTCAGTTGAGAGGTGTGGCAAAGGGCAATCTTGTTGTTGTATAAGGAACAGATTATTTTACCCCCATACAACTTCAATCTTTAAACACAGACTTGAGTCAAGGTAAAATAATTTCTTTACAGTACATGAATGTTAAATAACTACAAAGCTCCAGTTTTCTGAAAGGAAAGTGAATGCTCTTATAAATCATAAAAGAGGTTTGCTGGCATCAGATGTTCTATTAAAAAAAATCCTGCATGGCCTACTTTACTTTTCCCCATACAAATTATTTTTCAAATAAAAGACTGTGTACACTCTTCTGCATTTAAAAGATACTACTACATTCAAAGAACATTAAGGATGGCAAGTTAATCCCTTAAATAATAAAAAATGCTGGAAATCAGGTTTTAGAATTTAAATCAAAGTCTATCACTGTGGGAGTCGAGTATATTCCATACAAAATCAATATCAATAGAAAAATCCTCACAGATTTTATAGCATTTTCATACTTATCTGCTTTGACATTACAACTTTGCCTGTACATTATTAATTCAGCTGTGCTGTTTATGTGTATTGGTGATACAATCTTTAATTAGGTAATTACCCAGTATTTTTCAATGTGATGTACAAGATGACTGGCTCTCTATTCATGAGCAGCTAATCAATATTTCTCCTTATCCTCCCATTTATTGTGTAGTCCTGACCTTATTTATTCCAGAGTCTCTTCACTCAACAGAATAATATTTTTTTCTCAATAGTCTTCTTTGTGATATCGCTGTCACCACAATAGGGCTCAAAGGTAAATAATTCATCTCTTCAAGATCCTCAGTAGGTAAAACTTTTGGAGAATTAAGACCTAGGGAACAATTGCTCTCTGGTAGTATCTGAAAGTCATTTTCTCCTGACCATCCTTCTAGCTCATGCTTTTGGACTTCTATCACAACCACAGAATGGGAAACAAGAAGTGGAGGAGTGGTAAATGACTAGGTCCCATTCAATGTGGAAGCCATGCCTCTGGACCTGGAAGCTGGAAAGTTTTTTCAGGTTCTGCACTTTAAACTTGACCAAATTTTATGTGCACAAATGTAGGAATAGATTTCTGTGGCTTTTCCTAATTTTTTAGCATTTCACCAAAGCAGGTCAGCTGGACAGTAGCTCAGATTCAAAGGGAAAGATAAAAAGTGTGAAGGGGTTCACTCTCTCAGAGGATGGAAAAGTGAAGAGCCTGACTTCCTTTTGTCGACAACAGCTCGACCCCCTAGATTATCGCATAAAAGAAGTACGACATAGCCATCATCACTGTTTGAAGAGAAAAAGTTCTGTCCTCTGAAACCAAAAGCAATTAAAGGCATCCACAGTAAAATAAATAGTAGATAGGTACATTCCAAATGAGCTCCAGAATATCAAAAGTGGAAGCTATGAGGAAAACTGGGGCGCTGTACAACCTTAAGTTGTTCTGTTTTAAAATGTTCGATAGCTTATGAAATTTTAGGGAAGAATGTACTAAAAGGATTCAAAAGACATTTTAAGTGTTTTTCCATTCAGCAGAGCCCACTGTTAAACAGATGAGACAGAAATAGGTATGTATGTCCATCTTTCTACTGTTGACATGAAGAACAGAATGCCTTGACATAAAAGCAACATGTAGTGGGAACATTCACTTTTCTCATTTGTCTCTACAAAGTTTCAGACTACCTTCACCTCCTCTTGCACAGGTTTGGGAAAATAGAGTTCTTGGGCTCATGTCATGAATACTAGGAATTTCTTTGCCACTTAGAGTAACTGAGAAAAAAAAAGGTATTAAATAGACCTTTCAATACCTTCCTGACATTCAGTTTCAAAATTTGAAATGTACACAAAAAGAAGTGTGAAATGTTTTCTAGAATTTGTACTGTCTCCTACTAACCATGTTTCATGTTGCTTTTTTAATTTGGAAGTTTAAGCATGGAAATTTCAGAAGGTGAAGGTGAGTTTACTATATACCTCGTTTAATTTGCAGTGCTAGTTCTAAATGGTCAGCAACAATTTTTATCCAATGACCAACAACTGAAAACCTGGGGGAAGTAAAATACCCACTAAAGTTCACAGAGGAATTTAGACCTTACTTTAGCAGCTCTAGCTGCTGTGACGTTCTTCTAGTATGAAAAACTTCATTTCCCACTTAGACACCCAGAAGTACGTCTTATTGATTTTCCACAGCAGGAGTAGAAGGAAATGAAGGTCTAGAAGGAAAATAAGTTTTTATATGACCATGTACACTGCACATGGTACTTCCAAATTTTCAGACAATTGGATTATATGGCTCACCATCTCCACAGCATGTTAAACATGCAGCTTTCAGCTATAGGGATAAATAGAGGGGGTAGAAGCAACGAAGCTACGGTCTACGCACAGGTTATCTTTAGTTTAGCGAGAAATCAACAAACTGTACATTTGAATTCTTCTGCCCTGAATCTACTTTGGTCTGAAAACAAACCATTAGAAGTCAGCTTTCTTTCTCTTTATTCTCACAATTTGACAGACAAGAAAATGAAAGACAGAAAATGTCTGTCTTTTTTTCCTCTTTTTCTTTTTCAATTTCTTCTATAAAAGGAAAAAATGAAAGCCCAATAAATATAGCTGAGGGAAAGATGCCTGAGTTGTTGCTACACTGCACATATTCTTATAGCCTTCTAAATCGTAAAATGTTAACAGCAAAACTAAATCTTGACATGTTGATAGCTAAAACCATACTGCAATATGGCACATCAATTGCCTGTTATGTTTTTGAGGACCAAAAAATATTCTCTTCTGTACCATTAACATAAATCAAACTGGTTAAATCACTTTAATACTCCAGGTGCCTTTTTTTTCCCTCAGATGGCACAATGGTTGATGTCAGTGCTAGTGGCAGAGAGGAGAGCAAAGAAGAGGGGGAGGGGAAATCAGATAGACTGTAGATTTGCAGAAGGCTTCCGTACACAAATCAAGCTCAATAAGCTTGTCAGATGAACATTTCACATTAAACAAAATAATAACCTGTCATATGATTTTAAACAGCTTCTTTATTTTTTTTTCCCCCCAGGTTTCGTAAGAGCAACGCAGGGCTGTAAGTACAGTACCACAGCTGCATTTCTCAAACTCAGAGCAAACATTTAAAAGCCTCCATATCCTTGGTTCTTGCCAGATGTCGATTCTGATGGTCTAAAAAGTACCATTTTTTTCCAAAACCTCAGCATGGGTGAATTATAGATAGTGCAAAACAAACAAATAAAATCTCTAGCTCTGCAGCTCTGGAAAATTACTGTGCACAAGTAACATTTCCTGACCCAGCAGAAAGGTATTAGTTAAAATAAAATAAATAGAAAAAACACAACATGCCCAATTGATATTGGACTGCTTTGGATGTTTGGAGGGCTAAATCTCATGCCTTAAGTAACCAAGTTAGGATCTCAGCACCCTCTCTGCTAACCACCAGTAGCTGATTTCTCGCAAAGCAGCTCTATCCAATCTCTAACAAACATGTAAGTCTCTGATGGTGGCAAAAGCTCATGCTGGAATTCCTCTACTCAGAGAAGGAATGGAGCTCATAAAATCTCAGGGTTCATTCAAGGTAATCTGACTATGAACTTGTTTTTTCATAAGAAGTTCTGTTTCATGAGCTGCCTCAATTTCAGACCACTAAAACTGTAATTAATGATAATGGAATGACTAGACCTCATCCACCTGATGCCCATTCTTATACTAGGTTTTGCTGCTGTGTTCAAACATGATTATATGGGCTAGCGGTTGAGAGATCTGGGTTCGTTTCTGCCATTGTTTATATATAATCTTTACTTTTCCTATAGCATCTGTGCCTCATTTACTCCTGACTGTAAAGAAAAGGGAAAAAACAAACTATGCAAATCACTTCAAGGTTTGTGCATAGGGGAGTCCTAGCTGTATGTACAGAGCATTAGCCGATTCATTTTCCAGTATAATTAGGTTGCTTGTAGCTAATTCTCTTTGTATCATGATGTATTACAAAACTGTTATTAAAGACCATATTTCTGAATGCCTTTAAGAAATTAGGTTCTGGTTCCGTTCATACTGAATTTGATAGCAAATTTCCCATTAAATTCATTGGTTCAGGATCACAGCTTAATGAGCATAATTCTTTGAGCCTGCTCGTGGTATAACAAAGAGTTTTCATTATACTGTAGCCTTTGTTCGTTGCAATATTTAGGATATAGTCAATATATCATTAAAGAAAACCCAGTAAATGTGTAACTACATTCAGAGTGACTCAGATTAAGATTTTAGTATAAGAGATACTGTAACAGAAACAGTGTACATTTGTACATGAAGAAGAACTCAGATACAGAACGATTTGTTAAAAGCATACCTCAAGTTCTCAGTCTCTCTTGTCTATAAATTGCATTCATAATCGACAGCTCATTAACAACTCATTATGGATACTGAATATTGCACAAACAGACGCAGTGCAGCAAAGGAGACAAAAACTGAATTCATGAAAGGGAAAACAGGGAGATATTTTTCAATTGAAGAGTATGACTTCATTAATGGCATTTGGGTTCTTTTTTCTGCATTTGAATTGCCACAAACAGATCTAGTGATGACTACCACTTCTCAGTACCTGAGGAAAAATGTGTATGCTATATGTAGATAATAGACCAGCTGTATAACCATGCAGTGCCTGCTTTCCACAGACTACATGATTTAGGAATTACAAATTAGTAAAATTCTATTGAAGTGGTTATAAAGCAAGTAGGAGTTCAGTAACTCTTTCTGTATCATCTGTGGAATGAGCTCTGTAGCCTTCATAGTGCAGCCTAGGAAATACTACTGCTTCCTTACACCGGCAGTCCTCAGAAAGTTGCAGTGACACTCAACACATTGCCATTTGACCCGCGCCTTTATTCAAGCACCTGTCAAATGCATTTTAATTATACTATTTCATGGGAAAGTCAGTACCAAAGGAAAATTGTCATTTTTGAAGTCCATGAGATCACACATATGCTGATAGCTCCAGAGAAGAAGGCTGACTCATCTTTCCCATGTTGTAGTATCATTTCAAAGGAGGTGCTGGTACTGCAGATACACTGCCAGCCTCGGATTACACAGCTCCACAATCATTTATCAGTACAATAGGATCAGTGACTCCTGCCAGACAGTAACACCGATACTTCAGATTATTTAAGTTAGGAAATACATCATTCTTCTGCAGTAATATAAGTAACAGGTAAGTATGAAGCAGTCCAAGCAGACTTCTTTGAAAAATCCATGACTTAGCACAGAAAATACTGTGAAGGCAAAAGGTTATATTCCTATCTACAAGCAAAGAAATTAGAAATTTATAAGAATTATGTACGTTCAGTGTTTTAGATAATATTTTTTATTTCATTACACTTTATGACAAGATCTATTTTGTACAAGGAAAATTAAGAGCTGATACATTTCTTTTTTCCTTTCTTCAAGGGAAAACCTAGAGCTCGACTGTGTTATAGTCTGTATGTGGAGCTCCTGTCCACACAGAGCTCTGCAGGAAGTACTACTGTCTGAACACATTTGGGCATGCAGCAATTAAAATCTTGAGCGTGTTCCAGTTTTCCTCTGTGAATTTCTGAACAGATATATCCTCCTTGAAAGAAGATTCTCCTAGATTTGAAGAACGTCCTTGATTTTCTCTCTGGCAGACCTAGCTCTGTGCTGACCACGCCAAAGAGCAAAAAGTCGTAACTCAACATCATCATGCCAAACCTGGAAAAATTAATACCTATTCACAGGCTTCTAAAAGGCTCTTTTGCATCCGAAGTAAAAGATGGAATGTGCATTCTCTAAAACATGTGCCAAGGCATGTGAAAGAGGACCTTAAGAAAACTAGACAAACCGAAATTCATCAGAAAAGCATTTAAATCATTACTTTCAGCATTGTTACACAGAAAGACAAGTGAAGCTGAAGACCCCTCTGCATGGCTATCTGTTGAAATCCACTTGATTTCAGGAATGAAATGGTTGTGTAAATGTATAAATACTGTGTCACACAGAGACTTTGAGATCTTTCAGACAAGAAGGAAGGTTTCACTTTGTGTTTTTACCAAACTTATGTCCATGAATTGTGCATGTACTGACAAAATTAACTTAAAAATTAAGATAGTAAAAGGCAGAGAGATTCAGACCTACAAGACTGGAAGATGAGCTAAAGGTAATGGCATCTATATTTCATTTATTTAAAATTGTGTAATAACATTACTTATAATGTCAGTTTTCAAATATGTGACTGGAACCCAGACAGGGGGAGTTAGACAGCCAGCATCACTGAAAATGTCCTCTGGTGATGACTCAAGTACCTTTATGAAAGCTCCAAAACAATTAATGGTTGTACGTGTATGTGTGTCTCTATTACAAGGAAACTCACATTACATTGCAGTCTCATATCACAGCATTTAAAAGATAATGTATCACAGGTGGAAAACTGTGGAAGACCATACACAGTATGATTTTGTTGATGACAGGATGCACATAAACAAATAAATTTTTAAAATGCAGGGAAAAAAAAAAACAAGCAACTTTATGTACGATGCTTAAATCTAATTTATTTTAATGAACCCTGGGTGACACATTCTAATTGGTGTGAAAATGGAGAACGACAGTCAGTAGGAACTAAAGCTTTGATGAATGTCTCAGTCTGGCCATACAATGAATGGGAAAAGTTTTGATTTTTCCCTGCCAGGGTTCTCAACAGTAGTTATTTATGAAAAATGTGGATCATCCCAAAAGGCCATGAGAATGTGTGCACTTGTTGCTGGAAATGTTTATTGGTGAAATTCCCTGAAAAGTACAACAGCAAAAAGTGGTGTTGATAATTTTTAATAAAATGAAAGTGTTCATTTCCTTCACCTTAACACCCCAAAATTCCTCTGCTCACTCTAAAAACTTTTTGCAAGCAGATAACTGGGCAGACATTCATATTTTTTTCCAGCTAAGATTAGGTCAGCATTTCTGTTCTAAATTACTATCTTCAGTGATAACCAAAGCTAATAAGTCATTCTTATATAGGTGTTCCAGCCTGAAGTTTAGAAAACCAATTTCAGTCTAAAATTAACACGGGTCTTTTATCAAGTTTGTTTAAATATTTTATATTTTCAGTGGGTAATTTTTTTGCTGATACCTGCTGCAACATACATGAAATCAACAGGGGAAGACAAGGAAACCCAGGTACTTTGTATTCTGAATAGCAATGACCCATTTTTCTCCACCTTTCCAAAGCTTTGTCAGTCAGGAATACCCAAAGACAATCCTTTTTGATCAGTGTAAAGTAAGTGTCTCTTCAAAGCCCTTACACCTACTGTAGTGTCTTTTTCTGGAAGACAGGTTATTGAAAATCATGTAGTCATCACCAGGTGACATTAAATAGCCTTGTTATACACAAGGTCAAATTATTCCTTCTGGCTTTAAAAATCTAATCAACATAGCAATGAGGGGCAAAAGTTAAACATGTATTTTGGTTTATGATTTTTATGTTTATAGAGCGCTGATCATCCTATATTACTGTCGAAACTGAAACTACTTAATATTTTGTGTAAGTTGCAGACCTTGAGAAACTAAATTTTCAGAAGTTCTACCTCTACCTGTCATGCTGGTTTGTAGTGGCTAATTTGTAATCATATAAAAACCCCACACTATTTTATGGGGACAACAAGCAAATATTATCCAGATAGTTGTTCTAGATTTTGATTTAAATACTAGCTAACATTATTTTTTTACAGAAAAGTCAACCTCTGATTCAGTTACATTCAGTTCAGTAACTGTGTCTTTAGGTTTAAGACTCTATTCCAAACTCTTAAATCAGTGTAACCCTTTTATATCAGTTATTTAAAAAAAAATGTTCAGGTCTTACCTGGTGTATGAAAAAGCAAAATGTGACACATTATTTCATGGGACACTTTTTGTGACAGAGGGAGAGTGTCTCCAAAACACCCTGTGTCCAAACAGCGATCTTGTAAATTAGCAGAATACAGCTCAGTCATTGTAACTGCATCAAGATACACAGACAGTATGACACTATAGCTTATTATATGTCAGAAGAAAATTTTTAAAAGATGAACTGCTTCATCACAAGAAATACTCAATTAGTTTAAAAAATGCAGAAATGAGATAGATATAAAACTAAGTCAATGATGTATCAAAACCTATAAGAAAATATGACACTGTGTCAAAATGTGACGCTGTGATTACTTTCTGCAGCTATGCTCTTTGATAAAACTGCAGGTAAGTAATTCACTGTTGACTGTTAAAATACCTTATCATATTTACTAGCACAGCTGGGCAGATATATGTAGTAGGCATGTGGGAATGGATAAGAAGGAGAAAAGAATAGCACTCAGAATATTTTAAAGGTTTATTTATTGAAAAAATAATGGTTTCAGAATGCAGAACAAAACCCAAAACCTTCTTTTCCCCCACCCCTGAAGGAGGAAGAGGCTTGGCCTCTCTCACTTTTGTATCATTGCAAAAGTGACACGTCCATTCAAGTGAGTTTAAGCCACAAGCCCTACACTCTGACAATATCTGTCCTCATAGGCAGATTTTCCTGCTCTGAACAAGCTGTCAGTTTGAAGTCCACCTCTTCCACAAGTCCCTGTCAACAAACATATCCTTTACCAGCCTACGGATAGATGTATTTTTTTAATTAAGCACCCTGCAAGTACCAGAAAACGACATTCCTTCAAGGACTGAATTGATCTAGTGGATCACCCCTTCTCTACCTTGTGGTATCACAAATAGACAAAACAGTGAAATTGTCAAAGATATCCAATTGAAANCTTTCTGATCTCATCAGTGGAAGTAACTCCATAGAAAACAGTTCAAATTTTATTTACATCTTACATCTCTTCGTTCCCATTGCCCTCACACACAAACACACCACAAACAGATGTGATGATTTTAAAAACATCCCGATTCATTTATTTTTTTAAACCAAACATTTCTTTATTTTGTAAGGAAGAATCAGGATTTTCCTTGGCAGTAATGATTTGACAGGATGCCGTTCTACTGGCAAATAAAAATGGGGAATGATACTCCCTTCAAAACACAGAATCTCTACTAGATATTTTTAAAGAAATCAGTTTTGATCATCAGCCTATACGATGACTACAAAGCTTTCTACAATTATTTTTATAAATTTATGGGGGCCTCTATTCTCAAATACCGTAATTGTTCCATTTTTATTACCATATTGCAATGACAGAGTTAGTGATCTTTGTAGCAATACATTAACAGAAGAGCAGTTGATATTTTTTTAAAATGCACTTAGAATGGTTAGAGGATTTCCTCTGAATCAGTTTTGATTAGCTTGAGGAAACCAACTCTTCAGGATACAAATAAGTGCCTGTATTAGGACTCTTGCAGATAACTCTATTCAGGCAGTTAGAGATATTGAGCAAGTTACATCTGCTATATTGGGCCTTCTACTTAAGGCTTGAGAAGCCTGTGTGCCAGCATGAGTGACCACAGTATAACCCCGTGCATGCAGCAAGGTAAGGGAATGTGTTAGAATACCGTGGGTACATGCTGTTCCTGCATAAAGTTCCTAGTCACGTGTAGCTAGGTATGCTCTGGTGGGCATTAAGAAAGAGATAACATTCCTACCTGTCAAGGCAACACATAGAGTTTTGTTACAACAGATACAAGGAGCCACCATATGGGGGGAAGTTGCACCACTTCACAGATGGGAATCCTGCACAGCATGCCATGGCTACCCATCTGAGGTCTACCTGATGCTGCATAAAAGTGGGGTTCCCACCATCTGAAGGAACATAAGATTGGCTTGCTATCTATATTTCTTTTCCTACTTTCTACCTTATTCTACTTGCTGTTGTGCCTTTCTTACTGACACTTGGAAAGAACCCTGCTCCTCCTCATCCCGGTGCAGAACGGTACCTCCAGAGTTTCAAAATAAGATTATACAGCCCAAAGCTAGCAAGTTAACAACCAGTTCTCAAACCTTGCTGATAAGCCTCCAAGTTTGGAAGAAGACGTCTTTGGTGACCTCTCTGGGCAGCCTAGAAAGCACATGAGCTGACTACAGGATGCCAGCTGGTCCCTTGGGAAAGACTATGATTACGTGTTGATTGAGAAAGGGAAGAAAAAAGGGTTGTCTTGGATTCTTATTTCAACTCATGACATAGGCAAAATGAGGGGGAGCAGGCAGGTGATTTCCCAGACACTTTCTAACACTACAGTTAAGGGACAAAA